>JASAMX010032245.1:0-14468 GCA_030248175.1 Microlaimidae sp. YZB2_3 | reverse complement strand
AAAATTTTCCCGAGGGTGGAGAGGGGGGTCAGATCTCAAAATCTAGAGGGGGGTCAGGGGTAAAAAATTCGGAAATTTGGGGGGAGGGGGGCCCCCTAGATTTTCGTCTAGGGGGGGTCCCAAAATTTCGAGGCTGGGGGGGGGGGGACCCCACCCTGCCCTCCCCCTTTCTCACCTATGATTAAACCTTTAATGATTTAAAAGTATTTTGCCTCGGAAATTCAACCCCACCTGCCCCCCTTCTAGGTTTCAAAATCACCCTGGGTCGACCCCCCCTAGAAAGCTAGGGAGGGTTCGACCCCCCTAGGAGCCATTGAGCCACCAGGACCGTGCTGATCTTCGGGCAGCACCCAACGGGCCTATGGGTACCACATGGTTGCTGGATCTTTTCTTTCATAGAAATGAGTTCAGCTTGGCATGGCTAGAAACAGTTTGTTGTACGTCGGCCACACATGGCAGTTTTCCATCTAGCAAATCAGTGGACAAATACAGCTTTATTGTGTATGGAGCTTGTACCACTGGTTTTGCAGGAACACCTATACTGCCCATGTACGACGTTAAATAGTAAGATCGTTATAAGGCGAATTAAAAAATCCTTTAGACGAAGACCTAGGAATGAGTGTTCACTGCACTCTAGCGGTAAAGGTTGCCAACGTTATTAATGTTAGACGAAGAATTAACCATAGGGGTGAAACTTTTTCACCCCTCCTGGCTTGTCCTAGCACCTGCCCTTTGCATAATCTGCATAGGGAAAATAAGTTTCAGGTAATGCAACAACAACAACAACAACCCCTAGGACCCTTTAGATTGTGAAATGTCATTTACCCGGGATTAACACCCCTCTAGCTTTTTCACCGTGTTCATCTATGGTCACAATCAGTATAAAATCAACGTGACTCTAACTTTTAAGGTCTCTCCGCACCGTATTTCAAAAATCGCGATTTTCCATTACTTTTAAGAAAACTGTTCAAAGAGAATTTAACGTTTGTAGATCTTTGTCGACTTTGTGTAATAAAAAATAAAAAGAGTCACAGTTATCAGGGCCGTAGCCAGGAGGGGATTGGGGGATTAATCCCCCCTCAAATTCTTGGAAAGCAAAAAATTTTGTAAGGGTCCCTCTTCCCCCCCTTTGGTTTTTTTTAAAAAATTAGAAAAAAATTTTTTTTCCAAATCACTCTATAATGTATTAAAGCTAATTTAATCTAAAATGCATTATTTAAAGTAATTTAGGTTCATGAAGCTTTTGTTTATAAAAAAGGAATTATTTATAATTTAAAACATTAGTGCAGTGAGTTTAAAAATATTGTATTTTTGTTTTGTGTCAAAATATTTGCATAAAAGCGGCAGTATACCTAAAACTATTATTTTGTTGTATTTATTTAAAAAAACAACAGAAAATAAATAAAGATTCAGTACTTAAATTTAAGTTTCCTGGTGGCTTTTAAAAGCTTAAAATTAAAAAATTTTCCACCCCAGGGGCATTCTGCCCCCCAGACCCCCTGACAAGGGGCTCCGCCCCTTGACCCCGCTGGGGAGCTAACGCCCCCCAGCGGGGGGCGGTAGCCAAAATTAAAAAATTTTCCACCCCGAGGGCATTCTGCCCCCCCCCGGGGCCCCCCTTGACCCCGCTTGGGGGCTACGGCCCCCCAGACCCCCCATTTCTGGGGGGCTTCCGCCCCCCAAACCCCCTTTGTGGGTCCCTATAAAGCACCTTTCAAAAAATCCCCCCCTCAATTGAAATCCTGCCTACGGCCCTGGTTATGCGAGTGTTTTTTGACGATTCGAAACTGATTGTCTGTGTAGCAAAGAAATTAACATTGGAAAGTTGATAGGATTTTGGTCGAAGATTCTGCTTGCCCGTAATTCCGGTTTCTGTTCTGGATTTTTGCAAAATCTCAATTTCGGTTCCGGTTCCTGTTGCGGATTTTTGGAAAATCTTAATCCTATTTTTGGTTCCGGTTCGAGTATTCCGAGGGTTTCACTGTGTGATAGGCAGTTCCGGGTTCCGGATGTTCCGGGAAAAGTTTGGAATTCCCTTTCCTGTTCCGGATTTTTAAACATCTCAATTCCGGTTCCAGGAGTTCCGTAGTTCCGCCCATCACTAATATAGACTACCAACAAAATCGACTAATCAACGCAGTGCATGGGTGCATAGCTGTTTTTGGGGGGAACAGAGGGGTCCACCCCATACATGGGCAAGATTTTGGTCCGCGCCCCCTTAGTGGGAGGGGGGGGGGTAAAACCCCAAATTAGGGGAGGGGGTTAAACCTACCCCCCTCCTAGAAACGCAAGATACCCACATCGTTTTTTTTTGGAAGTGTATTTTACCCATATCGTTTTTCGATTTTGAAGGAAAAATAGGTTAAAAACGCTAATTTTAGGTCAAAAACCCCTTTTTATAGCATTTTTGCGCGTTTTTATTGTTTAAAAAACTTATTTCAACCTTAAAACTTAATTTTGGAGGCAGTTGGAAGTCATTTTAAAGACATTTTTTTTCTTCATTTTTCCACTATAATGGGGGATAATAGTCTTTTTAATTCCGCGAGTTAAAATGGGGAGGGGGGGGTTAAACTAGCCATTTATTGATTTAATGGGGGGGGGTTCACTCCCCATATTCCCAACTGTAATCCTGTCCGGGCCGCACGGTTTATGCGTGTCCACCCCCCTCACCAAAACGAAAAAACTCTGGGCCCCCCCCCCCTTACCCTTGTAAGTATATATCCAGGGAATTAAATGGCTATTATAGTAGACTTAACCCCCTCCTTGAAGGCCGGATTAACTCGCTCCTATCTTATTTTGGAAGTATATTTTTAATTTACTTTCAAAATAATGGTCTTTTTAGTTAAAAACTTTTTTATATAAGTTACACATTTTAGGTCTAAATAAGTGGTTTTACCACATAAAATTATATGTGAAGCCTAAAAACACTTAAATTATTGAGTTAAAAAATTTTGTTAAAAAATTGGATCCCCCTCACCCCCCCCTCCCTAAATTCGAAATCTCGCAACCGGGGAGGATTTTAGAGGAAGTAATAGGGAAATAGAATATTTAGGATAGAATATTTTAGGGGAATAGGGGAGTAAGATTTTAAAACAAATAAAAATAAGGAAGTAAATGCTAATAAAAAGTCATTAAACCGGTGTAAGAAAATGAGTTATATTATATTATTATAAAGTAAAAAATAAGGCTTGTGAGCAAACATTTAATCACATTTTATCCGTTAAATTTACCAACAAAACAACTTTCAAAATTTTTTGGACATGATAAGAAAAGGTCGTGAATAGGGGGGGGGGGGGTTGTGGGATATGCCAAAAATGGGCATGAGTGCATGAATAAGCGTCTTTTACTGTACGAGAGAGGGTACAAAAATAAAATTTAGGAAAATCGTAGTTGTCTTAATCTTAGTTTCGTTAGTGTAATAGTAAGCAAGGCGGAAAAAGTATTACCGCAAAATACCGGAAAACATTGGAAATGCAAAACCACATTAGTAAAAATGGGGGGCATGGGTTTAAAAATGGGTTTACTATTAACCACATTTAGTATTAAAAATTCATGGTTTTGGAAGAAAATTTAGTATAAAAAAAGTACCTTAATTTTTCCTGAGGAGGTCAGGTCAGAATTAAATTTTAGAGGGGTTCAAGGGTGAAAAATTCGGAAATTTGTAGGGAGGGGAGGTCCCCCTGGGTTTTCGTCTAGGGGGGGTCCCAAAATTTCGAGGCTAGGGGGTTCTGGGTTTTTTTTTTCGCCAGCGCCTAGACGCCAGCTGGCGCCTAGCCTCCAACTGATATATATATATATGATATATGATATGATATATGATATGATATATATATCTTATGATATATATATATATATATATATATATATATATATATATATATATATATCATAAGCAAGGATTAAATTGTGGATAAACTAAAACAATACGCGCTGAGCGAAGCGAAGCGGAAGAAAATTTTTGAAAATTAGTCTTTTGAAACCTTAAAAATTTGTGTTCTTTTTTGTCCGGTTGACTATAAAAAACGGTTAAAGAGTACGTTTATGGCCAAAAATCTAGGCGCCAGGGTGGCGCCTAGACCCAAAATTTTAGGCGCCAGCGGGAAATTCTAGGCGCCAGTGGCGTCGATTTGGCATAAAAAAAACCTAGAGGGGGTTGGACCCCACCCTGCCCCCCCTTTCTCATCTATGCTGCCACATATGGAGGAGGAGGGGGGTGGATTGAAAATACCAAAAAGGTGTAGGCTGTCAAAATGCAAAAATTATGAAGGAAGAAGGGGCTAAATTTGTTTCTAGGAGGGGGGTCCGAAATTTCAATGCTAGGGGGTGGACCGTGGACCCCATCCTACCCTCTCCCCTATGCTCATGTGCATAGGTGGGGTGGGGGGGAGTTATACCCTCCCAAAATTTCGGATTTTGCTGACACCCCCCCCCCTAAATTTGGGGTACCCGGGGACAGCCCCTCCCCCAAATTCGCCTCCTGGGGCGTTTCATAAAATACTGGTCTTCGTAAATTACAAGTCTATCAATAACTTTTTTTATTCTGAACCATTTGCGTTGAAATTTGAAATGAAAAAAGATTATATGCCATGTGCAAACTATTTAAAATTTCATTTACGTAGCTGTTGTGTGTTTAAAGTTATTCCAGTTTTAAACTTTGGCCACTTGTAATTTTTCACAAGTTCTCAAAAGAAAAATTTACCCTACTCCAAGTAGGGTAAAATTTACTTTACGATTTCACTTGATTTTTTTACAAGTTTGTAAAAAAACTTGAATACAAGTGAAAATACAAGTGAAAAATACAAGTAAAAAATACAAGTAAAAATACCATTGTAAATTTGAATTATTTTTTTGTTGGTTTGTGGAGGTATATTAAAAAATCTATATATAAAAAAATATAAAAAATCTATATAAAAATTAAGTATATTATTATCATTTATATTACTAATATTAAATTATATATTAAAAAATCTATATAAAAAACACATATAAAAACATCTTTTTATTTGTTTAAAAATTTACAAGTCAGTAATTTTAAAAACTTGTATTTTTCTCCATTTTACAAACTTTTAAAATTTACCAGTATTTTATGAAACAGGCCCCTGGAGAAAAATTTTTAAGTGTTATAAAACGACTAAAAAAATTTAATTTAGAGAGTTAATTATTAATTGATAAATTTATCTTAGTTTTTCGATTACAAATCGATTATCCCGATCAGTAGTTAAGGTATAAAGTTTAATGAAACTACTATAAACACTATTATCCTTTAATTAACGTTTTAAACGCATGTTTTAAATGTGTAGGTATAAGAAACCTTAAATTTTGTAATAAGTATCATCTGGAATTAAAATTTTAAGTGTATTTTAGCGCCTTAAATTAAAAATTTTCTCCCCCGGGGGGCATTCTGCCCCCCGGACCCCTCCTGAAAAGGGGCTCCGCCCCTTGGGCCTTGACCCCGCTGGGGGGCTCTTGCCCCCCAGACCCCCTATATCTGGGGGGCTGCCGCCCCCCAGACCCCTCTTCAGGGTTAATAGGGCCCCCAGACCGCCCTCCCCCCGAAATGAAATCCTGGGCACGCCACTGCAAAGGAGGGGTCTGTCTAACCCCAAATTTTTCCCTTTGCCAACCTAAAAGAGGTGTCTAGAGCCCCCCTGGCTACGCCCATGTATGTATATAATCTTTAATTAAATATAAGATTATGGATTAAAAAGTTTGTGATACTTGACTTTATAATCAAGACAATAATATTATTATTCTATTATTACGTAATTATTAAAAAAAACTATGGTTTCTAATCTAATTATAAGAATATATAAAGACATTATTAATAAAAGAATTAAAAAATAAAAGTTGTAATTTGCAATAAGGTCTTTACAATTTTACAATTTCAATTTTACACAATTTTAAAGCATTTATAAGCTTGTTTTACGTTTTTGTATGCGTTTTAAGCCCATTTTAAGGCAGCGCGGAAATATTGGGTACACCCCCCTCAAAATTCGGGTCTTGCCGGACACCCCCCTAAAATTTGACGCCCCCTATACTCCCCCCCCCCCCCAAAATCCAAGAGGCTGCCCACCTATGCTCATGTGTGACTGACTACATAGGCTTTATTATTGTTTTGGTTATAAAACTTCAAAATTTAAAAATAAATTCCAAAAAGTCCATTGCAACTTTTAAATACCTAAAAGCATTTTCTATAATTGAAACATTAAAAAAAATATTTGAAACCGTAAAATGTACAAGTCGCTCGCTGTTTCTCAATTTTTTTATACATATAATTGGTGCTGGTTGTTATTGTACCCTCTCCCCTCGCCACAATAAAACACCAATACAACACTTATTCAGAGCTAGTCTATAATTCGAACGCACATTTTCAGACCTCTGCGCTGCCTCCCCCGGGGTTTTATTGGGGAGGGCAATTCCAAAACGGGGGGCAATAAAACGGTGAAGGCAAGCAGGGGGAAAGAAAAAAAAAGGGAAAAAGGGACAAAAAAAAAACGAAAATAAGGTAAAAATAGGTCTAAAATGGCTTAAAATACATTGAAATAGGCTAAAAACTGCAAAAAAATTCGCGATGATGATCATCATAGGCATAGATGAACACGGTCAAAAAGCTAAGGGGGGGTGTTTACCCCGGGTAAATGAAATTTCAAAATCTAGGGAGGGACCTAGGGGGGTCAAACCCCCCCTAGCTTTCTAGAGGGGGTTGACCCGGGGTGGAAGATTTTGAAAACTAGAGGGGGTCAGGTGGGGTCCGGTGTCCAAAGCAAAACAGTTTTAAACCATAATAACTTTAATAATTGTCCTTTTTATAGGATAATACTACATTTTATTGAATAAAAAGCGATATATAGGTATAAAAAGGGTGTAAAAACATGAATTTGTGTTAAAAATTCACGTTTTTGGAAGTAAATTTAGTATAAAAAAAGTACTTAAAATTTTCTGGAGAGGGAGGGGGGGTCAGATTTCAAAATCTAGAGGGGGGTCAGGGGTAAAAAATTCGAAAATTTGGGGGAGGGGGGCCCTGGATTTTTTTCTAGGGGGGGCCCAAAATTTCGAGGCTAGGGGGGGTGGACCCCACCCTACCCCCCTTGTTTATCTGTGATCATAGGTCAAAAATGGCGTCATAATTTTAGGGTACTTTTTTATTTTTTGGCGTGGGGGGCAAATCCTCCAATAAAACGGGGGGGTGGCATTTCCAGACCATGCACAGGTTTGCATTTTCTATTTCTTTAGGTGCGAGAACCACCTTAAGTTAACGAATTAAAAAGTTTAACTAACACCATTTAATGATGAGCGCGTTCAAATATACAGTAAAGCATATACATATTTGGACAGCCTCCCGATTTTTGGAGGGTATACCCGACTCCCAAAATTTGGGGGAGGATCGAGGGTGTCCCAAAAAAATTTGGGGGTATACCTCAAATAACCCCTTTTTTAGTGTTTTTAGTACTGGGACCCCCCAATTTTTAGGGATGTGGTATAATCCCCCACACCCCCCCCCACCCTTTCCACCTATGCAGTAGAGTAGCAAAGCAAGAAATTTTTGAAATTAATAAAGAGAAGAGAAGAATACACAGCATCTGCGATTTAAAATGAGGAATATTTTACCAATAAAAATTGTTTTTTACCAATAAAATCTTAAACGAAAATATTTACATGTTTAATTTGTTTAAACTGTTTTTAGAAAAAAGATCCGTCTACAAAAGAAGAAGAAAAAGGTGATTCGGAGAAGAAATAAGTTTTTGGCGATAATGTTTTTGTAGGTTTTTGTAGTTTAACAAAAACAATGTGGGCTGAAAGTATTTTTTAAATGAGGCCGTTTCATTTCCTTACAGATCAATAAAAAAATCTGGTCCTGTGCAATATTTTATATTGATAGGTTTCATAGGTGAGAACGGTCGGGGAAGCTAGGGGGTGGTTACCCGGGGTAAATCGAATTTTGAATTCTAGGAGGGGGGTCCGGACCCTCCCCCCCCCCTAGTTTTTTAGGGGTGGTCGACCCGGGGTGCGAAATTTGGAAATCTAGAGGGGGGTTAGGCAGGGTCCGGTGTCGAAAGCAAAACAGTTTTAAACCATAATAACTTTAATAATTGTTCTTTTTATAGGATAATACTACATTTTATTGAATAAAAAGCAATATTCTGGTATAAAAAGGGTGTAAAAGCATGAATATGTGATGAAAATTCACGTTTTTGGAAGAAAATTATGTACAAAAAAAGTGCCTAAAAATTTCCCGAGGGGAGTCAGATTTCAAATTCTAGAGGGGGGTCAGGGGTGAAAAATTCGGAAATTTCGGGGGAGGGGGGCCTAGATTTTCGTCTAGGGGGTTCCCAAAATTTCGAGGCTAGGGGGGGGGTGGACCCCACCCTGCCACCCCCTCCCCCCTTTCTCACCTATGATAGGTTTTCAACATTTCCGAATAATACTGAAACACTGTATCACTAATGCGATGTAGTATGGTGTAGCGAGTCAAAACAGCGCTAGAGCCTTTTATAAAAATGTCTTTATGCTCACATGTAAAAGTTTTTTTTAGCTATAAATATAAAAAAAAACTTTTTTTGTTTTTTTAATGTGTGCGAAAATGATAATTATGATATTATTCCTACCTTCCATAATCATTCTCCGGAGCTCCGGCCATTTAAAGCCGAGGGAGCTCCAGAGCTCCGCCCTTTAAATGAGCGATTTTGAGCTTATTTAAACTTGAAATATATTTAAAGTTACTCTATCTGAATTTCTAAGACTATTTTTATTGTTTTAAATAAGTTTTGAAAAAATTTAGTTACCAAAAAAAAAAATTTGACAAGATAGTCAATAGCATTACTATTTTAATTATATTCATATAATTACTACAAAAATAGGGCGGAGCTCTGGCGGTTGCTTCGGGGAACATCAGTAATTATGACACATAAACGCCCCCCCCCCAAATTTCGAAGGTCGAGTATCCCCCCCCCCAAATTCGTGACTCTGACTCATTTTGTAGTTAATAAGGGTGCTTTTGAAATTTAAAATGAGTCACAGTCGCATTATGTTTTCCACGGATTGTGGCTCATTTTGCCGTTCACAACGACGACTTGTTCCTCGATCCGTTCGCACCTGTTATGTATTTATTTAATCTGTTTGTTTTTGTTTGTTGTTTAATTGCAATGAATGTTCATATTCCTATTAAAATAAGAATAAATTATTATTGGATAGATATCCTCCAATTTCGATTATATATTTTTGAATGAATAAATGCACCCCAGCCGTAGATTCGTTTTAGTAAAACGCGGGTCTGCTGGGGCAAAAAAATATTTGAATTTCTTCTAGCTTTTATACTTGCAGGATTTCTATATCAACCGAATAACAAAAAAAAATCTTTTAAAGCATACAGGGGCAAGTTGGCCCGAATCGGGGGATTAAACATTGAATTAAGGAGGGTGGGTTAAAATCCGAGAAACGCAATTTAATCATATCTTGGTTTTTTGTCTGGAGTGCATTTACCTATATCTTTTTTTTAATTTAAAAAAAAAATGTAAAAAATACTCTAATTTTAGTATCAAAAGAGCCCTTTTATTGCATTTTTAAGCTTTTTATTGTTTTAAACTTTGACCTCTAAACTTGGATTCAAGCAGACATTTTTTATCATTTTCTCAATATGGGAGGGGGTAACCTTTTCTCTCCTCCTTTACTTCTGAGTGGATTGGTTATTCCTCCATAGCCCATCCCATACCCATTTATGTGTTTTAGTTTTTGTTACAGAAATTCCTTTCTTAAATACGCTGTTAAGTAAGTAAAAACATCAATTTCCGCAACTTTACTTATCGCTGGGGCAGCGTGCTTTTAAAACAGTAAATGAAAAATTGCCGTTAATGTTTTTTATGGTTAATTTTGTAAATGTATTTACCTGGTGATTTATTATTTGGTGATTGAATGAATAAAATGTTGTATTTTCAAAATGTTTTGATTGCATACAGAAAATCTACACAAAAAATTATGAGATTTTTATGGTAAAGACCACGAGCAAGGGTAAAAGGGTGTGGGCTCTTTTTGGGGTTTTTTGTGTGTTTTTGCGAAAATAAGTGAAATTTAAAAGTTTTTTTTTCTGTGGCTGTGGCTGGGGGCTTTTTGCGGTTGCGTTTTTTTTTTGGAATCGGAATGTTTTTTTTCCCCTTTTCGAAATCATACCTTTGTCTCCGAGTTTTGGTTTCGTCAAATAAATAATTTGATAAATAATTTTAAAATACAGTTTTTAATATTTGTTGTCTCCCTTTGATGAAAGATTTTAAATGTTTTTGTTGTTAAATAGTCGATTTAATGCTGCAAATATCGCCGTCAGCTAGATTTTATTTGCCTATAGTAAAAGTTTTCCAAAATCTTACTTTTAATAGTTTAACTATATTCCATACAAAAATAATGCGGACTGGCGACAAACTCGAATTTTGAAGTGTTATATATCCATAACGGAGGTTAGAATATATGCGGGACATGTATAGGAGTATAGCCTAGACTTGGCTATCTTTTGAAAAGGTTAGGAAAAAATGTTTTTCGATGACGTCATCACTACAGCCGATGCAGTGAAAAAAAACCTGGTTCTAACAAAAACAAAACTTTTTTATTAATACGAGATAAGAAACGCCGCTTGGTATGCTGTTAAAACTTCTAAGTTTTTTCTGAAAGTTCGAGCGAGATTGGCTTTCTCAAATTTTTTTTATAATGCGTTGAATGTGCGCGGTTTTCGCGATTTTTCACGAATTTTTATTTTTGCCACGCTAATACACTCCTGCTCAAAGTGTGTACGATATTGATCATATTGTTATATATTAAATGTCGGCCAATTTTTATTCCTTACTTTTGACCTAAAAATTTTTTTGGCGGGTTGACCCCCGGGGGCTAGGGGGGCCAAACACGTGTAGGTAAACGGTAATCGGGTCCCCCGCATAAAAAAACGGGAATCGGGTCCCCCGCAATAAAAAATCGAAAAAGGGAATTGGGTTCCCCTACAAAGGGAACCGGGTCCCCCCACAAAGGGAATCGGGTCCCATTTCTTATATGAGGTGTGTTTTTTTATTACGTAAACAGTCGTTCATTAAACATTTAAATTTGTTTAAATATTTTATAACATTACAGAGATTTTGTTTCCATTTTTTTCTCTCGTACGTAGCACGAAGTACATTTTGTACTGTACCTTAACTATAACTCAATTTGAACAAAGATTCCTGATTTTTTGTCTTCAACAAATAAAACTTTTTTATGTATTTTAAACTCATGTGTGTTGCATAAACTGTGGGTTGCAAATCAATTTTAATTTAAGTTCTTGTGTATTTTCAGGTATAAATGTATTCCGAAAATTTGCGTAGCCCCCGCTTTATTTTTGAAAACGGTAAAAAAGCAGGGATAAACGTAGATAAAGCTGTATAATACACTGCTTTTGGCCTAATAACCTATTTAGCGATCGAACGGGGCAGGATTTTTGTTGTTGCCGGGGCCGGGGCCGGGGTAGCAAAATTTGGATTTTCCGGGGCCGGGGTAAAAAATTGTGCCCCGGCCGGGGCCGGGGCAGGCTGAAAATTTAGCAAAATCTGTAATTTCGGTCATTTTTTTGCGAAAAACCTTACGTTTCTTACCGCCAACAGTTTTTTAAGTATTTAATACATTTTTAAAAAACCAAAATAAAGCGATTCAAAGAAATACACTGCAGTTTTAATTTTTTTTATTATTCATAAGTGCATATAACGAATCAATTTTCATTTAAATAAAATCAAAATATACGCTTTAATAAAAATTTAAAAAAAAACTAATATTAAACTTTCATAAATCGAAATTCACATGTTATAATTTTAACTTTTTCTGATTATTATGAGGTAATATTTAAATCGCATCTTACTACTCTGTGTATAAGTGAATGAATAACGCACATAAAAAAGAACCGCAACGAAATCAAACTTAAGCACCCGTTTTTTTTTGTAATAATCAGAAAAAAGCTACAAATGGTTAAAAACAGTTGAAAACATAACTAACGCGCTCAAAAAGTTACGATAAGAACAAACATATACAACTACAGATTTATGGATCTACCTAGCATCACAAAAATTTGGGTCTGCGGTCCCGCTGCGAAATCAGAATTCGTTATGAAACCAATGATTTTTGCCAAATTTTTTTGGAAATCGGAAATTGAATAGCTATATTAAAACAATTTCGAGTATTTTTGTTAACTTTTGACCACTATTTAGAGCTATATTAAGCGTAACTAAGGTTTTTCATATGTCATTTTTTTTTTGGCTTTTTGATTTTTTGGCTTTTTTGATAGTAGATAAATGTATTTTGTTTAAAATGTTATTAATGCAAATTGGTTTAAAGACACTATATATAACAGTGGTATACACAAACATGTTAAAAACGGGGAAAAAACTATTTTTGCACATAAAATTTGATTTGATGATTTATGTTCAACGTTAAAAATAATTTGCATTCTTAGGGGTTCTTACCCCGGTTTGCCCCGGCTTGTCCGACACAAAAAGTACCGGGGCCGGGGCCGGGATTGGCAAAATTGCATTTGCCGGGGCCGGGGCCGGGGTTGGCAAAATTGCATTTGCAAGGGCCGGGGCCGGGGCCGGGGCAGAAAAAAAGTGCCGGGGCAAGCCCGGGCCGAGGCCCGGTCGATCACTACTTTTTTAAATAAAAAATAATAATAAGAAGATGATGAATTTAAATTACGAAATTTACCCACGTTGTTTAATTATAGTTTGTGCGGTGCAGTGTACCAGACAAAATTTACCTACGTTATCTAAATATAGTTGGCGCGATGTCGTGCGCGAAAATGATTGCAATTATAATTCTAAAGTAAAAATAATAATAAAAAAAGATGATGAACAATGAATTACAAAATTTACTCACGTTCTCTAAGTATAGTTGGCGCGGTGCGGTGGGTTAAATTGCAGCATGGCACCCCCGCACCACCGATGATTATCTACCGGCGCGTGGCGCTCCCGCGCCACCGACGTTTAATATATATTTTTTTAATAAATAAAACTTTGAATTAATTTTGTCATCAGTAATGCAAGAATTAAAAAAAGTACTCTGTTTTTTTCGCCGATTTCCGCGCGGTTGAAACAGATGGCGCTGGGAACTTGTTCCGTTTCTAACTACCAGAATTTTGGCTAACTACTTAACTACCTATTTTTTTTCTAAAAGTAGTTAACTACCTACTTAACTACCTACTTTCAAAAAATAAAGTAGTTAATACAAGTAGTTAACAAAGTAGTTACAAACTAGGCAGAAAGTAGTTAGCTAAGTCGGCAAAATGTAGTTGGCAAAGTAGGCATAAAGTAGTTAGTAAAATGGACAGTCAAGTAGTTATTGTTTTTACACGAACAATCAATATCTGCGGGGTGGATATAAAAACTCACAGCTGTGTAAGACAGAATCTGGTGATAATGACATATGTATTCCCAGTAATTTGCACGCCCTGAGTGTCCTTAATAAAAATCCATATCGGAACACTCAACAGTGGTTTTATACACAAGATATGCTTTATAATTTTGAACCCATTTTAAAATGCAGCAATGCCTTGATTAAAGTTTAATAGAGATTACGTCATCAAATAGGGTAGTGCACTTAATTTAGGCACTTTTTTGTATTTCCAATATAACTTTTCACTGTATGGCCCGATTTTCACGTTTGATAGCTCATTTTGAAGCTTTTACGATTCTGCGTTGCGTCACAAAAGTTTCACTGTACAAAAGTAGTTTTTTACTTAATTGAATCAGTTTTTAAAAAAATGAAAAATTGCCGAAATTAAATGTGTGCGTTTAATTTCGGCACTTTACAAACAGTCGATTGTTTCTCAGTCAAAAAATCATCATTTTCAAAAATTTAAAAGCCTATTATTATTTCCAGACAGTTTTCTTTAATTTAACCTTCTACTTGTTGTTCAACGTGTAACTAGCAAAAAGTTACAGCTAAAATGCCAAATGGTATAAAAAGGAGCAAAATTTGGGAAAAAAGTGCATTTAATTTCGGCACTTTTTAAAAGGACCCCCTTAATCCAGTTTAAGTGTAGTGCTATGACCCCTACACATTTCAACGTTGTCTTTTAACTATTTACAACTACAATTTAACATCCGACCACTTAATTCAACCCGTTTTTACCTACAGCAATATGTGTCTAAAAATTCCAAAAAAATGGACTAAATTTTACCAGGACAGTTTAATTTTTAAACTAATTTATTGCGTAATCATGAAATGCCCATATTCTAAAAACGAGTAACAATTTTATATTTATAAATCACATATTTTCACATGAAAATATCATAAAATAACAAATAAAAAGCTCACGACAGTCATCTACATATAATTAGCTTTTATTTGAGCAATCAAACGTCGTATTCCATCCAGGATTACCAAAGATATAGTCCAAAATCAAAAATGTCCAATTAGAAAAAGTGCCGAAATTAAATGTACTACCCTACATCGTTAAAATAAATTTTAAT
>JASAMX010032242.1:0-16603 GCA_030248175.1 Microlaimidae sp. YZB2_3 | reverse complement strand
GGCCTTGGTTCGTTTACGTATTGCTCTATTTTTACCTTGTTTTCACTTTTTTGTCCCTTTTTTCTCTTTTCCCTTCTTTTTCTCTTTTTTCTTTTTCTCTTTTTTATTCATTATCCCCTGCTTGCCCTCCTAGTTTCAAAAAAGTTTTCCCCCATGCCCCCCCCGTTTTAGAATCGCCCCCCCCCCACCAATAAACACCCCGGGGGGGCGATTCTAAAACGGGGGGGGGCATGGGGGGAAAACTTTTTTGAAACTAGGAGGGCAAGCAGGGGATAATGAATAAAAAAGAGAAAAAAAGAAAAAAAAAGAGAAAAAAAGAAGGGAAAAGAGAAAAAAGGGACAAAAAAAGTGAAAACAAGGTAAAAATAGGTCTAAAATGGCTTAAAATACATTGAAATAAGCTAAAAACTGCAAAAAATTCACGATGATGGCGTCATCATAGGTCAAAAATGGCGTCATAATTTTAGGGTACTTTTTCATTTTTTGGCGTGGGGGGGCAATAAAACGGGGGGGGGGGAAATCTGGAAAAAAATCTGGACGAAAAATGTTTCTAAGTACCAGGGCAGACCGCCCTTATACAATAAGATGCGATACGGGACGGCGTATACACCAGACCTGTGCTCGCCCCCCCGGGGGGTTTATTGGTGGGGGGCGATTCTAAAACGGGGGGCATGGGGGGAAAACTTTTTTGAAACTAGGGGGGCAAGCAGGGGATAATGAATAAAAAAGAGAAAAAAAGAAGAAAAAAGAAGGGAAAAGAGAAAAAAAGGACAAAAAAAGTGAAAACAAGGTAAAAATAGGTCTAAAATGGCTTAAAATACATTGAAATAAGCTAAAAACTGCAAAAAATTCACGACGATGGCATCATCATAGGTCAAAAATGGCGTCATAATTTTAGGGTACTTCTTTATTTTTCTGCGGGGGAGGGGCAATAAAACGGGGGGGGGGGGGGGCAAATCCTCGAATAAAGTGGGGGAGGGGGCATTTCCAAACCGTGCACAGGTCTGAGTTTCGGCACATGTTTGATACGTGTACCAAAATTTGATTTGACCGATTCCAAAGTAAAATACACTTATGCAACATCGACATAACCAAAATTAGAGGTATGGACTTCATTTTTGGTATTATTTTTGGGGAGCGAATCCTCCAAAAAAGCGGGGGGGGGCATTTACAGACCGTGCACAGGTCTGGATACACTCTTTATATTGGTTTAAAAAGTTCTTTAGTTTTTCAAAAAAAAATTATTTTTTTTAATTGGTGTTAAGATAACAGAAAAATATTCAGACAGCGTTCTTTTTGAAAAAACTGCGCTGTTTTTGCTAATTATTTTTTTAATAGTTGCATGTCTTAACGTTTAAAAAATAAAAACCTACAGTGTCTTTACTGATCACAAAAAATAAGTAACTATCTCGATTTTTTTATTTAAAGATCTGTAAGACATTCAACTTTTGTAAAAATTTTATTTTTAGATTATTTATATTGTACAGGGCCTGTGCCAGGATTTTTGAAAGGAGGGGGCCAGACTCTAGAAAAATAAAAACGGAATATAAATGCGGCGCGAAGCGCCGCATTTTGCGCCGCTAAGCGGCGCCAGGCGGACGCAAAGCGTCCGCCAGGGGGTCTGGGCGGTGTCCCTCCAGCCGCCGAAGGCGAAATTTTTTGATTTAGCATTAAAAATTATCAAAATTAGGGCTTAAAAATACCTATTTACATTGAATTAAAGGCAGCCAGGCTGGCAGAATCCACTTTTGGCATACCCCAAGAAATAAGGTAGGGAGAAGCAGGGTTCATAATGAAGTTACCTTTGCTTTTACCTCCCCCCACCCCCTCGGACCTACCTCATCTTCCTTATTTTTTACCCCGGCCGACCCAGAAAGGGGGGGGCCATGGCCCCCCTGCCCCCCCCTGGCACAGGGCCTGATATTGTATGTGACTTAAAGATGCGGCACGGAGTTAAACTTTTTGTCTTCAATTTAATAAATTTTTGTAAAAACCTTACTCCTGCACCCAATAGCCTACAAAATTTTTTTCAACAAAATATCTCTAGTTTTTCAGGAGATATGAACCCCTGAATTCTTAATGATCAGGGTATCAAAATAAAGTAAAAACTAGCCGCTTTCTTTTAGTTCATAATTTATAACGTAAATCGTTATACCCATTAAGCAATTTTTCACGTACAAAATTGTCCAAAAACGCCATTTTTGGGGGGTCATAACCATACATGGGCAAGTTGGTCCGGAGTGGGGGGGTTAAACCCCAAATTAGGGCGGGGGGTTAAAATCCGTGAAACGCAAAATACCCATATCGTTTTTTTTCTGGAATGCATTTTACCCATATCGTTTTTCTATTTTGAAGAAAAAATAGGTAAAAGTCGCTAATTTTAGGTCAAAAAGCCCTTTTTATTGCATTTTTGAGCTTTTTATTGCTTAAAACATTTATTTTGGCCTCAAAACAAGTTTGGGGGCAGTTAGAAGTCGTTTTAAAGACATTTTTTTCCTTCATTTTTCAAAAATTGAGGGGTTAACCTTCTCTCTTTCCCCCCCCCCCACTTCTGAGTGGGAGGGTTCAACCCCCCTTCTCAGAATTTGGAGGGGTTAAACCCCCCCAAACCCTCCCCCTCGTGCCCATGTACTAACTCCTGAAAACTCCTGGTCATAACTCCTGAAACACTGGAGATATTTTGTTGAAAAAATTTTGTAGGCTATTGGGGGCAAGGGTAAGGTGTTCAGAAAAAATTATCAAAATCTAAGACAAAAAGTTGACTCCGCACCGCACCTTTAAGATTTAATTTTAAAACAACATAGTTCTACCAATTAAACTGCAATGTTACATCAGCCTGCTGGCGACCAGTGGATAGTGTTGTATGTAAAAATTTACTTTTACTTTTATTTAAAGTAATAAAAATAACGGATTTTGGATTACTTTTACTTTTACTTGACTTTTGAAATTTCATTTACTTTTACTTTTACTCTTACTCGGATTTTTTTTTCTGAAAATACTGAAATTAATTTAAATAAAATTTAAGTAATTTCAATGAGTAGATTTCCTATGGGCTTATTGCAAAATGAGTTGCAGAAGAAAATTTTTTAGCCGCTAAAACGCTAAAACTATTTATTTTGACCAAAAAACTGATTAAAGAGATAATTTATACACTAAATTAGCCAAAACTTTAGAACAAAGCTCTGGAGATCCAAAAACTGGTGTTTTGCTTCGTTTAAAATTGCTTTTATTATACTTTTACTTAAAAAATGAGTCTTACTTTTACTTTTACTTTACTTAACTCCTTCCCGTAATTGCCTTTTCCTCGGCTACAACCGTGAAACGTTTGTGTGACCTATATCGTACTTCCGTCATACATAATTTTTTTGCGTGAGTAGTGTACAGAAAGCCAGTAAATTGAATTGGTTAAAACGGTACGGTGGCAATGAAGATTTTTATCACGGATACAGTGTATTACCTAGGATATTTCATCTTGCAAAAATTTGCATATTGCTACCTACAGCTTTAACCTTTTTAATTTACTCGTCACTGGGTACTATTCGCGCACAAAAAGTTATGTGTGACGGAAGTACGACCTGAGTCATGCGAAGAGCTTACCGCGGTAAGATTTACGTACGATATTTGTCAAACGAAAACGCCACCACCGTGAGACGAAGGTTTTATCTTTGCAGTACAAAGGTTTCACGGTTGTAAGGAGGGAAAAGGCCTTCACGGGAACGGGTTAAATAAAGTTTTGACCTTCACCTTTACTTTACTTAAATTAAAAATAACAAATTACTTTTACTCTTACTTTAGTTTAACTAAAATTTTTCAAATTACTTTTACTTTTACTTAAAATAATCGAAAATCATTATATTTTACAACACAACCAGCGGAGTACACTTCCAGTCAATTTCTACATTATGAATTTTTAAGATCATTTTGTGAAACTGTAGTTTTTAGGTTTGGGTATGCAACATACGCTGACACACTAACCAACGGACACACTAATAATATTTTCCATGTGTTTGAATGTTAAGACTGCTATGTTTTCCTAAAGTACTGAACTTACTGTACTTTTTCTAAGATTGCTGTCTGGACTTAATGATTTTTTTTTGTATTTTTAAAAAGAAAATGAAAGCGCTAAGGTCCCTCAGATATCAGTCATGGCTTGTACTTTTTTAATAATAAATAACATCACACTGATTGTAGATGTAGTTTTTTTTATTTAAAGGAGTAAAAACATGTTATTAATAATTGGCAAAGTACTTAATATAGGCGGGTTATTTTAAGTCAGCAATAACGCCAAACAGGACACGCTGAGGAATTAGAACGCTTTAACACAATACGCTTTAGTTTTTTTTTTAATTTTTAAATGCGGGAGTATATTTGGGAAGAGATGTACGTTTTCAATGGATTCCTGAAATATTACTCAGTTTATTATGTTTTGCGATTATTTCTTATATTTTACTTTAGACTTTTATGTTTTTTTAGTTTAAAAATGGTTTCTCCTAAAACTTTTTTGGGTTTTTTTGGTGTATATTTTTCCCACCTTCTTTTTCTAGCATCAAATGCAAATTTTTTTACAGAACAAAGAATTTATAGCTAAATTATTTTGGCTGAACTATTAATATTAATTAAGCGGTTATGACGTGTTTTTTCGCCGGCGTGGTTTCCTTCCGCCCCCCCTTTGCTGTTGTGGTGTGCGCCCCCCTCTTGTTTTGGTTGTGTGGGTTATTTTATAATTGGGGGAAAAAAAAAGGATATTTAATTTAATGAATCGGAAAGTATTATTTTTAATTCTTACTTTTCACAAAAATTAATTAAATTTAGTTCTTAAAAAATGCATTGTTGTTCAATAATATAGTAAGTTGATAAATAATTGCTAAAATAAGGTATATAATTTTTAATATTTAACCGTTTTTGCTAAAATTTTAAATTGTTTCATTGTGAAATAGGTAATTAAATCTGGAAATCTTCATTGAAAAATGATTATTTGTCAGATTTTGCTTCTACTTACTTTTACTAGGCTATTCTACAAAAAAGATGTAATTACTTTTGTTCTAAACGTATTATATATTACAAGAATTATTTATTTATTTTTTTCGTTTTATTTCGCATCCAGCAGATATTTATTAGTACAAACCCTTCTTGAGACTACAAAAACTAATATATTTTTGGGATAAGCAAGCACCTAATAAAGGCAAAACTAACCTCTGTTAAATATTGGATTTTTTTTACTGCTTAAGAGTAATGTAGCAAGCCAAGCAACTTCCATGTGATGATGTTTCATAAATGTGACGCCTTATATATACAAGAAATAATGTAAGGCTGGTGGGTGATTGTGTAACGCAGCATGTCAGTCATTAAAATTACTGAGAATAGATACTACAAGTTTAAGTACTGTATCACCCAGCAAAAAATAGCAAATCGTTTCACACTTTTTCCATTAAAAAACTCAATTTATTCTGCCTCATATTTGCAAACTTTGTATAGTAAATTTAAAAAATAATTACGTTGCGTAACAGTTAAAATGAAGATTTTAAAACTTTTTTATTAATTTCATAAAACATTTCGGCTTTGAACGTACGCCATCTTCAGTTACTAAAATCAAAAAAAAAGTACTTACGTTGCGAGTAAACGGTTACTCCCATAGCGATCAACACTGCGACGATTATCACCAAGACTCCGAAAATCAGACATAATTTCCACTTGTTTGTTGTTTTGCCGCTGGCGTAGCCGGCAAAACTGGCCGTGGCGCTCGGGGGCTCCCCGCTGGGCGGAGCGAATGACGTCACCGAGTCCAACCCGTATTGGCCGATTCCCAGCGACGGGCGCTGGTAATTGGCCAGAGACCAAACGCTACCGTAACGCTGCCCCTTCTCATTGGACGGGAGTTGCCAAGTGGGCGGGGTTTCGGCGGCCCTCGTCGTGGGTATTTGATGCCAACCCAGGTAGGAATTGGCGCAATAGTCACCCCCGCCCACTTTTCTAAAAACCGTCTGCTCCTCTCCCAGTTTCTGAAAACCGCCGTAAGGGGCCGCCAGTGAACCGTAGTGGTAGTAAAGGGAGGCGTAAGGGTAGTGCGGATAAAAGGGCATCAAGGCGGGTTGCCGCTGCGCTGCTGCAGCCTGCAGATAGGGCTGTTGGGGGGCGGTGGGCAGCGCGGCGGATCGCTGAGGCAACCGATCCGTGGTGAGAAAAGTGTCGTCGAAGCTGCGAGTCCGCTTGTATCTCCGCGGGCGAGGGGCCGTCCTGTGTTTTGTCATTGGAGAATTCTTTTAGTGGAGTTTCACTTGGATAAAAATGTTGTAGGTATAGTAAAATTTGGAAAACACAAATAAAATTAAAAGAAACTTTGTTTTAGTGATATTAAACTTGGGGGGGTTTTTTTTGGGGTTAATTTTTGTACTTATTTATAAACGCAAATACAGAATAGACAAAAACACATTTTCAAAAAGTCTTATCTTCTGAACCGCTGAAGATGTTTTGTCAAAAGTTTTTTAACTATTAGGGAATAGGGAATATGATTTCACGGTTGTAACCAAAGAAAAAGCAATCCGGGAACGGGTTAAGGCAAAGCGAAAATATTTTAGTACTGAGGACTTTTTTTTTTTTGAGCTAAGTACTGCTCATCATTATCAAAGCGAAGGTTTAAAATGTATTTTAAAATCGTTGGAGTTGGAGTTTATATCCCTCAAAAATCTCAAAACTGTGGACAACACCTTTCCCTCCCCTGAAATTTGAGGTTCTTAGTACTAAATAAAAACACTACAAATGGGGTATTTCGAATATACCCTCCCTCGCTTGACGGCACCCAACATAGTATAGAATATACCCTCCAAAACCTGTAAATTTGCTTACCTATGGATGGCTAAAGCGCTGTAAACGGAAAAGGATTGATAAAACAACACCAAACATTAAAGAATAGGGTAGTGCATTTAATTTCGGCACTTTTCCCAATTGGGCATTTTTGATTTTGGACTAAATCTTTGGTTATCCTTGACGGAATACGACGTTTGATAGCTCAAATGAGAGCTAATTATATGTAGATCACTGTCGTGAGCTTTTTATTTGTTATGTTATGATATTTTTATGTGAAATTATGTGATTTATAAAAAATAAATTTGTTACTCGTTTTTAGAACATGGGCATTTCATGATTACGCAATAAATTGGTATAAAAATTAAACTGTCCTTGTAAAATTTAGTCTATTTTCCGAATTTTTAGTCCCCGTGGTTCTACGTTGCGTCTGTGGTGAGCAATCGTTATAAAATAAAATAGTGTAATTTCGGCACTCATTTGCTGTAGGTAAAAACGGGTTGAATTAAGTGGTCGGGTGTTAAATTGTAGTTGTAAATAGTTAAAAGACAACGTTGAAATGTGTAGGGGTCATAGCACTTCACTTTAACTCGATTAAAAGGGTCCTTTTAAAAATTGCCGAAATTAAATGCACTTTTTTTCCAAATTTTGCTCATTTGATACCATTTGGCATTTTAGTTGTAACTTTTTGCCAGTTATACGTTGAACAACAAGTAGAAGCTTAAATTAAAGAAAACTGTCTGAAGATAATGATAGGCTTTTAAATTTTTGAAAATTATGATTTTTTCATTGAGAAACAATCGATTGTTTGAAAGTACCGAAATTAAATGCACATATTTAATTTCGGCAATTTTCCATTTTTTTAAAAACTGATTTAATTAAGTAAAAAAAATATTTTCGTACAGTGAAACTTTTGTGACGCAACGCAGTATTGTGAAAGCTTCAAATTGAGCTATCAAACATAAAAATCGGGCTATACAGTGAAAAGTTACATTGGAAAAACAAAAAAGCGCCGAAATTAAATGCACTACCCTAATGTTTTCGAGTTTACCATTAATATAAATTAAAAATGTTTGTTGGCAGTGGATCTAGGACACGACGGTCCCTCGACATGACGGTCCTTTGACACGACAGTGCCGAGGGCGTTCGACTGACACGACGGCCCGTTCGAGTACATTATTGCGTTTCCTACAGCTGGGTTTATTGCATTTTCTACACCTGCGTTTCCTTTTTCTTCATTCGATTTTTTAGATGTAATAAAAATCTATTTTTTACCAACACTTTATTTTCCAGGACATACAGAACAAAGTAATAAACACAAACAAATTAAAATTTTGTATAGACGTCTATAAACATGCAAATGCTATAAACATGAAAATTAACCCTTTGGGATTTTTTCGTCCAAAAACTGCTGCAAATCCGCGGAAGGGACTCCGCGTTAGCGCTGTTCAGTATTAAACTTCACGCGGACGGAAGTGAAACGCGGAGTTTAATACCAAGCAGCACTGGCGCCGAATCCCTTTTGCGGATTTGCAGCGAAAAGAATCCCAAAAAATAAGTCGGAATTTTATGGTTGTCATTCTACGTTAAAAAATTTCAGTGTTAAAGTTTTTAATGTTTTTGCTAACAAGTTTTTCTTGTATTATTTATAAAAAAAATTGTGCTTTTATACTAGTGATGTGTTCCGGAGCTCCGCTGTTAGGAGCTCCGCCCTATTTATATTTTAAGTTCGTGAATAGCGATGACATTAATTATTTTCTCAAAATTTTTTGTAAACTAAATTTTTTCCTAAACTTATTTAAAACATTGAAAATAGTCCTACAAATACAGCTAGAGACATTTAAAATGTATTTGAAGCTTAAATAAGCTTCAAATCGCTCATTTAAGGGGCAAAGCTCCGGAACTCCCTCCGTTTTAAATTGCCGAAGCTCCGGAGCATGATATTGAAGGGTAAAAACATCGCTATTTATACATGCAAACATACCGCACAGTTTGTAATTATAATTATTTTCAATCATATTTTAAATATTCTGCTCGTGTTTAGCTTCACATAATTTTTGTGTCAACCTAAAGTTACTTGATAAACATTTTTAAAAAAACTAAGGCCTAATAAAAAATCAAGCTCAAACAAAAATTTGCGTTAATATGTTACGGTTGATACTATAATATTATACATAAACTATATTGTTGTTTCTAACTTCGAGTTCTGCAAAGATATAACTTTTAAAATTTTTTTTATGAAAATGAAAAACTCAGTGCACACTTTTTTACAAGAACTTTATTTTTTTTAGCAATTAACAACAAATTTTGTGGATTTATCGGAAAAATAACCGTTGCGGAAGCCTTCTTTCACTCCAGTTGGCTTTTGGTATGCACAAACATTCGGGTACTAAGGCTTCTTCGCTCCTAAAGCAAACTCCTCGACTGAAATTGTTCAATTGACAAATATCACTGCATGCAACCGGGTCGCAACCTGAAATAAACTTAAGCTGTGCACACTTATTATTGTAGCTAATTAATATACAACTACAGTCCTGAGCAGAAATAAAGGTAGTTTTTAAACGCACTATAATGCCGCCATAATGCTAGCACAGCGCTTAAACGGTTGGGATACGAGGCGTTTAGAAGGCTTTTAATATAACGAGAAATTCGTGAACGGGGTCGCTTCTTTTGTGCACCATTTATGCCCGTCAAATTCGGCAAACCTAGATATTTTATTCTTTGATATTCTTTGGACAACAACATTCCAACAAAATGTTTGAATTTATAAAAAAACTGGCTTCATTGCAAAATAGCAGCACAATTAAGCTTTTATTAATATTAATTATTCTAAATTTAAACCATTTTTGTCAATCAAAATCAAAAAGTTGTCACTGTAAAAAAACAAAATATTTAATAAACCATGTTCTGGGCAGCTAATATGAAGTGTTGGCCCTCCTTTTACCTCCTGTTTAAAAAATCAGCCATTATATAATACCTTCAATTCAAACGCGGAGCCTAGGAGCAAACACTAAAAAATTTCACTAGACGTTTGTTTTATAAATGCAAGTTGTTACCTGTTGGTTATGAACATAGACTGAATTACCTAGGTTTAGAAAGATTAAAGGATCGAAGAGACAAAATTGATTTATATGAGTGCTTTAAAATTATACATTGCTTAAATAATTTGCAAGCCAATGATTTTTTTAAGTTTAACCTGCAGCCCACCCGTGGTCATCCATTTAAATTGGCAATGGAAGACTGCCGAATTAATGCAAGGAAATTTTCTTTTGCAAATAGGGTTGTTACACCTTGGAACAATCTACTCCCATCTCAAGTAACTGTCGATTCTTTGGATGCATTCAAGAAGAGTTTTGGAACTGACTTAAATAAGCGCTCTTTTTAAGCCTTTAAAGTCATATCAGATAGCTATGTTCATTGATAATTAGTTACAATTGTGATTCATAATGGCGGCAATTAAGTCGCAGATTTGATGTTGCTGATGAAAAAAAAAAGAAAAAAAAATAGAAAAAGAGAAAAAAATAAACACAATGAAATAATGAAAACAGAAGAATTAAACAATGCATAAACTATGCTTAGTATGATATTAATTCTGTTATCTGATCATTAAAAAAAAACACAAAAGGAAGCGGCTGTGGTCTAATCCCGATCTCTTCTGTCTTCCCCTTCCCAAAAGCGCGGATTACTGTATTGCGCCTAAGTGCAGATTACTCATCACATGGCACTACGATGGGCATGAAAAACTACCTTTATTTTGATCCGGACTGTAAATTGTTTAAAATATGGCGAATGAGGATTTTTTGAGATTTAATTATTTTTTTTGTTTTGGTTTTGTGGGTTTTTTGTTCCTTAAAAGTTTTTCATTCAATGATTAGTTTATTTTCGTCTCAGTAACATAATCTAAATAGGTTGTATGTATTATTAGTCATGTTCCTCGGGGCACAGTCCACTCAGGACATATTAAAAACTGCCGGCTAAATTAGCCGGTTATAAAAAAAGGAGAACGGCACACGAGGGTACTGAACATAAGTGGGCTGGGGGATCCCCCTCAAAATCCCGATTACTGTTGACACACCCCTCTCTCTTAAAACTTAAGGGTACCCCGGGTCCCCCCCCCTCTAAAATTTGGGGGTCCGAGTAATCCAAAGGGGCTGCCCACCTATACTGGTCACAAAGGTACTTTGCACAAGGGTACTGGGCTTAAACGAATCGATTTATTATGCAATTAGGGACACGAGGGTACTGAACAACAGAAACATTCCTTCACTTCCCACTTAAGTGTGATAAACTTATTACATAAAAATTAGTGATGTTCCCCGTAGCTCCGGTTTTAGGCGCTCTGGAGCAACCCGCGGAGCTCCACCCTATTTTTATACTTAGTTTGTGAATAAGTAAGGAGTGCTGGCATCAATTATTTTGTCAAAAATTTTTTGTAAACTAAATTTTCTCCAAAACTTATTTAAAACAATAAAAATAGTCCTACAAATGTAGTTAAAGTCGTTTAAAATGTATTTCAAGCTTAAATAAGCTTAAAATCGCTCATTTAAAAGGCGGAACTCCGGAACTATGAAGGTCCCTCCGCTTTTAATGGCCGGAGCTCCGGAGCATGATATTGGAGGGTAGGAACATCACTAACAACAATTGTTTTTTGCGTACAAATTATTTTGCTTGTTTAGCTTATTCATACAAGGTGGAATTAAAAAATAAGATTGTCAAGCAAGCATAACGCATAAAGCATAAATAAAATATAATTTAATTAAGTTGAAAAAATATTATTGTATTGTATTTTTATTTTGTCTAAGCAGGGACATACATAAGCAATAGACACATTGCACTGATTTTGTATGAACCAAGAAACTGGTATAGTAATTTTACGAAATACATTAAACCAAAAAGTCAGCGCACCAACCGCTTTTGTCCCATTAAGATCCGCGACTCCCATGGAAGATAAGCGATCAACCCTAAAACAAATTGGCTGAAGTATTTCAGGATTTGCAAAAAATAAAAGTTACAATCACGCATGCAATAATGAAATAGTTTTTTGTTAAGCTCACAAATGTGTATTTACACTATTCCAAAGTCTAATACATTGTCTTAAAGTAGAAAATCCTTGAGCGATTGCCCTTAGAGCTGACTCTTGGATCAGAGTAATGAACCCAACGAAACATTAGCAAACAGAGTTTGCTAAAAACTTCTCAGCTGCCTTAGAAAACTAAGGGTGTAACCCATATGGTTTACTACCGGATCTTTTAAGGTTAAATTCAGTTTTTGGCTGGGAACTTTCACCCCTTTCCCACAAAAAGTGGTACCTGGCGGATCCTTAAGCGATTGCCTTTAGAGTTGACTCTTGGATCAGAGTAATGAACCTAGCGGAACATTAGCAAACAAAATTGCTAAAAACGTCTCAGCTGGTCACCTTTTGTGGGTGCGGGGTAAAAGTCCCCAGCCAAAAGCTGAATTTAACCTTAAAAGATCCGGTAGTGAACCATGGGGTTACACCCTTAGTTTTCTAAGGCAGCTGAGACGTTTTTAGCAAACTCTGTTTGGGGTTACACCCTTAGTTTTCTAAGGCAGCTGAGACGTTTTTAGCAAACTCTGTTTGCTAATGTTTCGCTGGGTTCATTACTGTGAACCAAGAGTCAGCTCTAAAGGCAATCGCTCAAGGATCCGCCAGGTACCACCTTTTGTGGGTGCGGGGTGAAAGTCCCCAGCCAAAAGCTGAATTTAACCTTAAGGCAGAAAAGTTTGATCGATTCAGAAGTTCAGATACAGATTAGAAAGTTCATATTGAAGACGATTATTTTGCAGACGTTGAGATCTTCTGAGATTATGGGTTGCAGTCTAATAGAAATGGTCATGTGTCGGATTCAAAACTCATGGTGATAAGAATTAATGAGCCTTGTTTCATAACTTGCTGCAAGTTAATCGTATAGAGAGAAGTTTACTTAGATGTTGAAAGTATGAATTGACATAATTTTTGAAAATCATTTGGAGACTGGATTTAAGCACTTTATCTAACAAAAGTCTGTCTTTTTGGAACACTGGGTAATAAATTGCAAGTCCATAAAAATATACCATTGATGGAAAAATTGTACTAAAACATATTTGTTTAAGAATTTTAGAACTGACAGTATAGCCAAGGCAATTCTAGAATTTTTACCTAACAGTATATAGCTAAGTCACCAATAGATTTACGTAATGCCACATTTTTAATTTTCACATATTTGCTCCAAGACAAACGCTCATCTACAGTCAGTCCCAGATATTTATAATTTTTAACCTTCTCAATTATATGATTGCTAAGCTTTAGAGCAAAATTTAACAAGGTATTTTGATTTCCCGCTAAAAGTATAATGTATATTTTAGTTTGTGGACAGTTAGAAAGCGATCTAAAAAATAAGTATTTATTAAATTGATGTCATTGTTAGGAGCTACTTCACTTCATCCTAATTTGTAACTATTGGCTTGACAAGACACAGATCATCGGCATATAATATTAGTTTAGAATTTGTTGATAAAACCAAGGATCCTAAAGAATCGCAATAAGCTGTATAAAGTAAAGAGCCCAATTTTGTTTGACCCTTGCGGAACCCCACTTAGGACAGCCATCTTTCTTGAAAAACTATTTTCTACTTTAACCTTGAAGTTGCGAAAAATAAGATTTAACCTAGAATATTATTACAAACACCAAATTCATTTCGCAGACATTTTAGTAGATTTTGATGAGGGACTGAATCAAACGCTTTACTAATTTAAAAAAAAAACAACAACACCCTTAGTTGAAGCACCACTTGACCTATAAAAATCAAAACCACTGCAAATGTATTCTTCAAACATAAGTAAGGCGTCAACTGTATTTCGGCATCTGCGAAAACCATATTGAATAATAGAAAGTAGTGAATCTAAATAAAACTTTAGGGTTTTGATAACGTGGGCTTCGCATATTTTTGAAACTACACTCGTTAGTGGAATCAAAAGTTTAATTCTTACGGTCCCATTCTGTATTCAAAATATTAAGTTTCTGCTTTCCGACCAGTTAGGCGAAGTTCCTTCACATATTTAAAAAACTTCGCATATTTAAAACGTTCATTTGTCATCTCCGGAGCTTCGTGTTTTTTTGTTTATAAGTATAGTTTTGAAAAGTAAATTAAAAGAAGCGACGCAAAGACTTCAAAGATATATTAAACAGTTCTGCTGTATGTGTTCGATCAGAAGATTGTTTGTATTAGTTTTTTAGGTGTGCAGAAAAAATACTTTTTAAAAAATGACTTCCGAAATAACTACTTCTGCCTGCACTAGTTACTATTGTAAAACCACATTCCAGGAAAATAAATTCGGAAAAAATAATTCCTCGCCTTTTTTAATTCTCTAAATTATTCGGCGTTTTAATAATACATTATAATCAGTAAAAAATTAAAATACAATATAAAGTTTAGCTTGATTTTTGAGTTTCGCTTAGGCTTAGAAAAATAATGTTTTCTGTCCAATCGCGTTTTTGAAAAAATACTCCTAAAAATCATTTTTTTCCTAGTGCCTTTTTCAAAATCATGGTTTTTATAAAAAAAATTAATGAAAAAAATCTGACAAAGATGATTAGTAACTTAATTGCCACATAATTCCTACGAATTCACACGAGTTTATGCTTTATACAAAAAAGTAATTAAATGACTTCTTAACGCTCTCATCTACATGCCACTTATGATTTTTAACATTCTTCGTATGACAAATACTGTGGTGTTTCTAAACAATTTTGGCGGTTTTAGTTTTTTGTTTAATTTTACGTTGTATTGTATTTAAGAATAAGAATGTATTTTATAATTAAGACGATGCGTATTTTAATAACGTCTAATTTTCTTTAGCGTTCAGACACTTAAATTAAATTCAGCTCAGGCAGTTTAACAATTTCACGTAATTTTGTCGAACGCATTTTTTCTTAGCTCAGTATATCGTCCAGTACCCTCGTGTCCAGTACCTTCGTTTCCAGTACCCTCTTTTCCAGTGCCCTAGTGTGTCAAAATCAAAAAACTTCTATTTATAAAGGTTTTTCTTTAGTTTTATTATATTGTGGTGGTAAATTTTCATTGCTAAAATTATAAATAATATAATGGAATAATTTATTTTAAATTAAACAGTTTTAATGTTCAAATAGCTTTTTTTTGGACCCAAAACCGTGGCTTTGGAAATAAGCCTACATTTTTTTTATTTTAAACGCGTATTATGACGGAATATACTTAAAACATAGTGATGGTTGAAACAAAACAAAAATTAAATTGAAAATTTATCCCCAGTTTTGTCTTTTGTTAGGCTGCACCCCAAGGGTAATCGGTTTGTGGCACTTGCGCGCTATAATAATATAGTTTATAATTAAAATATCCTACAAAAAATTGCAAGAAACATGATAATTTAAAAAGTTCGGTACCGAGTCAAGCTTTTTGTCTTTGATTTTAATAATTTTTTGTAAAAACGTTACCCCTGCCTCCAAATTTTTTTCGCTTAAATATCTTTATGGATTCAAGAGATATGAGCCCCCAAAAATCGCGTTTTTTCAAAATTCTGTTATTGAAAAATTTCTCTATAAGTATAAAGTTTTAAGTTATAAAAATATTACTGAAAGAAAGCGGTTACTTTCTACTTTAATTTGATACCTTGATTGTTAAGAATGGTGCAGTATTTGTCGAGATATTACGTTTCTCGTACAAAAAAATCCTCGATTTTTTCGTTAAAAACACCAAACGACGCCAATGATTTGATAAGTTTGCCCAACATTTATCCCTATACTTCGTATTTTTAGCTAAAAATTTTCGTAACTTAAAATTTCTATAACTTAAAATTTTATACTTATTAGAAAATCTTTTGTATACTGAATTTCGAAAAAACGCGATTTTTAGGGTGTTATATATCCTAAACCACGAAAGATATTTTGATGAAAAAAAATTTTGTGGGCTATTGGGGGCAGTGGTAGGGTTTTTACAAAAAATCATTAAAATCGTTTGAAGACAAAAAGTTTGACTCGGTACCGCGCCTTTGAGGTATCCTAGTAAGGACGAGGTGCCTTAATTGAAACTTCTATTTTTACCTGCATCCGTTCTGATTTTACCTGCTTCCATCCTGCCTCCGAGGCAGTTTAGCTGCCTCTTACCTGCCTCTTAACTTGTATATGTTTCAACATAGGAAACAGGACCACCTGCCTCCTAAATAACTCCTTTCTGCCTTCTACTTGCCTCCGAGGCAGTTTTACCTGCCTCCACCCTGCCTCAGAAGCAGTTTTACCTATTTGATAAATGTCTCCACCCTGCGTCTTAGCTGCCTTCGATGTAGTTTTACCTGTCTCCTTATTGCCTTTAGTCCTCCGGACACAAGAGCCGTTCTTACTGGGGCATATAAGAATAGGGATTCGGAATTCTGCGGAAAAATTGTGAATTCGCCGAATTTTTAATCAGAACCAGGGGGCCCAAACTCCCTCAATATAGCAAAATATGCGGCGGGCCACTTTTTGTTTTTGCAATAACTTGGTAAAGAAGCAACCAAAACACAAAAAGCAAATTATCTTACTCAGAAAAATAACAAATTTTTTTTAAAAATTTAAATTTTTAATTTTTTGGCTTGGTGCCAATTTTATGCGTCATAATTAGTAGGAGGTTGTTTGCTATTAGTAGGCGATTCTAACGGTATGCAATTATACATGGTATTACGATCCTGTCGTTCGGTATTTTGAGTTGAATTTACGCATGCAGAAAACAATGCTTTTTATGCAGTGAAAAAAAGGCTTTTTTAAAGCTTTATTACTTAATCTATAGAAGTG
>JASAMX010032239.1:0-12407 GCA_030248175.1 Microlaimidae sp. YZB2_3 | reverse complement strand
AGTTACAAAATATAGTGATTTAAAATTACAGAATAAAATAACTAAAAGTTGTTGATGTAGCATGTAAATGAACAGAAAATACAAACACAATGGAAATTTGCATAAAAGATATGATAATTTTTCTGGGGATGAAAACGAAAAACAAAAAGGACTGCCATAAACTTTAAAACCGACCTGTATAACCCTTAATAATTTTTTGTAAAAATTTAGTTTTTTAAAAAACGTTAATAAACTACAAAGCTTAAGCTTTGGAGAGTAATATAAGCAACTACTTAGCGTGAGCTAAGTAAAGACGGAAATTTTTTATAAGTTTAAGTACACGAAAAGAATTTTTAAATGTAAATAAATTAAAATTATATGTGCGTATCAGGGGGAGGCTATCTACGCACATAGTGCAAAATATGTGCCGGCCCAAAAGTTTGACTCATCATTTGAGAGGGTAAATTTTATGCAATATTAACGATCTTATAATCAAACTGACCGCAAAAGTCTCAAAACTTTTAATAAAATGCTCGTTTTCAAAAAATGGTAGATTTAACTTTTACTCACTGTTTGAATCCTTTTGTTTACCAAGCGGTTGGTTGTTTTTTTACTGACGCTTGAAGGAGTGATGCAGCCGTGGCCCACCATTTGATTCTGGAAATAGCCCAATGCATCACAATTATACCCCAGGGCCCACTGTATAGACATACAAAATTTCGACCCGATTCCTTTTTAAATATACTTACTGCTTGCTGAATAACCCTTTGTGTTAACTAATGCTGCAATCAGAGTGGCGTTAATTTGGAATTGTATTGCGATCGCTAAAAAATATTGAACACACAAGTTTTTTTAATCAAATTGATCAGAAAACAACGGGCTTCAACCTCATTACCATTTCAACCCGATCGGCCGTTTTTGACTTTTGCGAGCAGCGCCCAAAAAACGGCAAAAATTCCCTTTTAATTTTTTAGTATTTTCAGGGCTTAAAAATAATATTTTTAAAAAAAAGCTTGTAAATGTAATATTGCAAGGTATATTTATCATATGAGGTCTTTTCACACTTTTACCGAGAAAAATTAGTTTTTTTGACATAAAATATTTTTTTTTAGAAACAAATTGAAATTGTATGCAAAAAAGTTGATAAACTGATAAATTGTAAAATTGATAAATTTGTATACATAAAAGTTGATAAATTGATAAATTCTGAAAAAAATTGGTAAATTTGTATACATAAAAGAAATGATCGAAAACTGGGGCCCACGTAAAGCTACAGAGACATTCGAGGCATCAAATTGTATCTCGTTAATGGGCTTTGCCTTAGTTTCTTTGCGGCTTCCAATACTTAATTTGAATTGAACTACAATTTCTTTAAAATTTAGCAACTATGCATCATTTTGCACCAAATTATGTTGTTTAAAATATACCTAATAAAAAGTTTTTTTTGAAAAAAACGGATATCGTAGGTTCTTGCCACACATGTGTTTTAATTATAGAAAAATAAACCGATTTTCCAAACATTAAACCTGTAAAAATTGAAAACAATTCCCACAATGCAGAAATGGTGTCATTTTTAAAATTGAGTTTTTAAATTTCAAAAGAGGTACAAATTTAGAAAATCGACACCATCTATGCATTGTGCAATTTTTCAATTTTACGGTTTAATTTTTTTGAAATTGAAATTTTATTTTTATAATTAGAACACATGTGCAAGTACCTTGTATCCGTTTTTTTAAAAAAAACTTTTTTTATTCTTAGGCGGAGGATTTTAAACAACATATTTTTGGTGCAAAAATGATGCATAATTATGTTCAAGAAATTGTAGTTCAATTCAAATTAAGTATTGGAAGCCGCAAAATAACTAATAAAAGCCCGTAACGAGATTTACAATTTGATGCCTCGAATGTGTCTGTAGCTTTACGTGGGCCCAGTTCTGATCATTTCTTTTATGTATATATCAATTTTATAATTTATTATTTTATTACTTTTACCGTATATAGTTGTTTATTTCTACAAATTGTATTTCAGTTTATCAACTTTTTGCATACAAATTTTCAATTCTCTGAAAAAAAATATGTCAAAATTTTCGTAAGTGTGAAAAGACCTCATATGATAATATACCTCAGATTTACATTTTTACAAGCTTTTTTGAAAGATTATTTTTTAAGCCCTGAAACAGAAAAAAATCGAATTTTTGCCGTTTTTTGGGTGTCGCAAAAGTCAAACAGCCATAGTGTTGAAAATGTAAACTGAGTTGAAGCCTTGTTCTGATAAATTTGATTAAAAAAACTTGTGTGTTCAATATTTTTAGTGTATTTATACAATTCCAAATTAACGCCACTCTGATCTACAATTTTAACGCGTTGACACAAAGGGTTATTTCAGGAGGGGGATACTCATCTATTTAAAAAAGGAATGGGTCGAAATTTTGTACGTCATTACAGTGGGCCCTGGGGTATAATTGCCAAACTATTGGGCTGTTTCCAATACCAAGTCGGCCGCACTCTTAAAAAAAAAACAAGCTCGGAAATGGGGAGAAGGTAACTCTTATTTTTTTTGAAACGAGCATTTATAAAATTTTTTTTTCTTTTGCGGTCAGTTTGACAGAGATGTTTTTGATTGTGCAAAATCTCTCGATTAGTTAGTTTTGGCTGGGGCAATTTTTTTGCACCATGTGAAAACTTTCCCCCGACGCACATATATTTTAATTTATTTACATTTAAAATTCTTTCGTGTACTACTATATTTCCGTCTTTATACTTAGCTCATGCTAAGTAGTTGCTTATATTCTTTCCAGCTTGCTTTGTAGTTTTCTTCATTTTTGAACTACATTTTTACAAATTATTAAGGGGTTAACAGGTCGGTTTTAAGTTTATGCAGTTCTTTTTTCGTTTTTTTTTAACTTTGGTCCCAGAAATTATCACATTGTTTTATGCAAATTTCCATTGTGTTTGTATTTTCTGTTCATTTACGTGTTACATCAAACTTTTAAGTTGTTTTATTTCTTGTAAATTTTAAATCACTATATTTTGTAATTTCATAAGTTTTATTTTATTTTTTATCCATAAGACGCGATTTTTTTCTCATTGTTTCTTGAAAAAAATTTTTGTTCGTTAATTTTTGTTTTAAATCTGTTTTAAAATTGCTAAAAAATTTTTTAGATTATATTTAATGAACAAAAAGTAAAATTGGTGCACAGTGGAATGGTTTCTGCCCACATCATGCTTTTTGTAGTTAAACGTCTGGCCGAATTCAGAATTAATAAGAAAAACAATAACAAAAACTATGAAGAAAGCCGAAAAAAACCTAAGATTACCACACATGAAAAAATCAAAGCAAAAATACTGTGGAAACAGCCTACAAAAATATTAAATTAATACATAAATGATCCACATAATGTGGGAAAATTAACAAAACAATGTAATTTAAATTAAAAAATACGTTTCGCTCCTTTTAATCTCCTAGACGTATTTTTTCAATAAAACAAACTTCTTGAAGGAGGCGAACAAAAGCTCGTTAGTAGGCGAATTCGCGTCTTTCAAGAAAACATAACATGCTAAAAACGCGTGCATGCAAAATAACTAAAAACAAAAATTAACGAACAAAAATTTTTTTACAAAGCAATAAAAAAATCGCGTCTTATGGATAAAAAATAAAATAAAACTTATGAAATTACAAAATATAGTGATTTAAAATTACAGAATAAAACAACTTAAAAGTTGTTGATGTAACACGTAAATTAACAGAAAATACAAACACAATGGAAATTTGCATAAAAGATATGATAATTTTCTGGTACCAAAGTTTAAAAAAAAAACAAAAAAAGGACTGCCATAAACTTTAAAACCGACCTGTATAACCCTTAATAATTTTTTGTAAAAAATTGTAGTTTTTCAAAAATGTTAAGAAACTACAAATCTTAAGCTTTGGAGAGAATATAAGCAACTACTTAGCGTGAGCTAAGTAAAGACGGAAATTTTTTATAAGTTTAAGTACACGAAAAGAATTTTTAAATGTAAATAAATTAAAATTATATGTACGTATCAGGGGGAGGCTATCTACGAACACAGCGCAAAATATGTGCCGCCCCAAAAATTTGACGCATCATTTGACGGGGTAAATTTCATCCAATATTAACGATCTTATATTCAAACTGACCGAAAAAGTCCCAAAACTTTTAATAAAATGCTCGTTTTCAAAAAAATATGAAGATTTCACCCTTACTCACCCAATTGTTTACGAAGCGGTCGGTCATTTTTATGTATGTTAAAGAGTGATGCAGCATGGTGCACCATTTGATTCTGGGAAAAACCCAATGCATCACAATTATACCCCAGAGTCCACTGTATAGACATATAAAGTTTCGACCCGATTCCTTTTTAAATAGATGAGTACTGCCTCGCTGAAATAACCCTTTGTGTCAACGCGTTAAAACCTGCAAATCAGAGTGACGTTACTTTGGAATTGTATTGCGATCGCTAAAAAATATTGAACACACAAGTTTTTTTAATCAAATTTATCAGAAAAGAACGGGCTTCAACCTCATTACCATTTCAACCCTATCTGGCTGTTTTTGACTTTTGCGAGCAGCGCCCAAAAAACGGCAAAATTTCGTTCAATTTTTTAGTATTTTCAGGGCTTAAAAAATAATATTTTTAAAAAAGCTTGTAAAAATGTAATATTGCAAGGTATATTTATCATATGAGGTCTTTTCACACTTTTACCGAGAAAAATTAGTTTTTTTGACATATATTTTTTTTAAGAAGAATTGAAAAATTTGTATGCAAAAAAGTTGATAAACTGATAAATTTGTAAAATTGATAAATTTGTATACATAAAAGTTGATAAATTGATAAATTTGTAAAATTGGTAAATTTGTATACATAAAAGAAATGATCAGAACTGGGGCCCACGTAAAGCTACAGACACATTCGAGGCATCAAATTGTAGATCTCGTTACGGGCTTTGCCTTAGTTTCTTTGCGGCTTCCAATACTTAATTTGAATTGAACTACAATTTCTTGAAAATTTAGGGTAATTATGCATCATTTTGCACCAAATTATGTTGTTTAAAATATACCTAATAAAAAAAGTTTTTTTTAAAAAAACGGATAGCCAGGTTCTTGCCACACATGTGTTCTAATTATAGAAAATAAACCGATTTTCCAAACATTAAACCGTAAAATTGAAAACAATTCCCACAATGCATAAATGGTGTCGATTTTCTAAATTTGTACCTCTTTTGAAATTGAGGTTCAAATTTAAACCCTTTTAAAACTTTAAAATTCAAAATTTTGTTTCTATCAGTTAATATTGTTCGTATGTTAAATTTGCATGTTCTTCCAGTTTAATTATATCCAGGTTTTATCATTATATTTACATTGACCAGGAAGTCTATTGCAGGTTAAATAAATATAATTATTTTCATTAAACTGCTTAACTAGTTTAATCTTCGCCTTTGTTCATAAAACGGAGAAATTTAGTGACGTTTGCCGGTTTTTGATGAACTTTCAGAGCAGGAAGAGGCTTATTTTATTGGGCAAGCAGACAAGTTTCATGCTGACAAAAAAGATGCTGCCAGAAAGTAAAATGATTTCATGAATGTTCATATTTTGTAAATAGTAAATGAATATTCATATTTTGTGTGGCAACAATTGACACTTAACTGATTGGCTCCCAGTTTACAGTACTTGGTTCTTCTATTAGTTGTAAAATTTGGCTTTTTGCTACAGCTTATGTTGAAGTGTGGAATCTGATTTTGGATTGTTGCTTTAACTTAGAAACTTAAGCAGGATGACCCAAATGGTTCACAAAAGGTGGTTCAGCTAAGGTGGTGGTTGGGGGTTTTGGACCAAGAAAGAAGGCTTTGGTAAAGGCTTTGGCCCACATGGAATAACTATTCTGAAACTTAAACTTGAATTCTTATCTTTATATCTTAGATTAAAGACATAACGAACATAAAACTTCATGGTCGAGTGTCAACTGCTCAGAATATTCATTCATAAGTTTTTTGTGTTTCTGCTTTTGAGGTGTCTCGTGTTGCCACAAATGTTCTGTTCATGAATAATTCTTGCATAAGAAGATTTCTGTTTATAAGTTTTAGGAAGTTTTATTTGCTTTCATGAATATATTTTTTGATACAATTTTGGAATTCACTCTTGGCTAAACCTGAAACCAAACAAGAAATTCACCCTGTTTAACTAGCCTTAAAAATTCTCCAAGAATAAAGCAGAAAAAAGGGGTGATTTTTCCCTGGGCGTATGTTTAGACAGAAAAGATGTGGACTAGTCTGAGATGAACATTATTTGGACTATAGGAAATTTGCATTTGGTTTGGGCAGCTGCTCACTAAATAAAAATTTCTACCATATGATAATGATTTGTTCATACATTGATCTAATCACACAGAACTGTAGCATTTTTTTTAGTTTGATGAAATTTCAATTGAAAAAATCATACTCACAGCAATCTTTGACAAGCGCGAAATCGCCACTCTTTCAATTAGAAGGTTATATTTGTATGTGTAAGAAAAAACTATAAATTTGAAAAAATGGCGATTTCGCGCTTGTCAAAAATTGCTTTGAGTATGATTTTTTTCAATTGACATTTGATCAAACTAAAAAAATGCAACAGTGCTGTATGATTAGATATATGTATAAACAAATCATTATCATATGATAGAAATTTTTATTTAGTGAGCAGCTGCGCCCGAACCAAATGCAAATTTTCTATAGTCCAAATAATGTCCATCTTAGACCACATCTCTTCTGTCTAAACATAAGCCCGGGAAAAAACCGCCCCTTTTTCTTGCTCTATTCTTAAAGCATTTTTGAAGGCTAGTCTACCACTTTTTTGAATCTAATTCAAAAATAGCCGAATAAACTATAGTTTTAGCTGCGCAATAACATATGTTTATAATCATTCCATTGATGAGATATACTTTTTTAACAATTTTAATATTATCAATAGAACACATATTATTTATCAATAAAAAGTAGTTCCTAAGAACTATTGCAAAATTTTCTACGATTTACAAAGAACCCATGTCTTTTTTTGGTTTTTTTTTTTGATCAATCAGTAACGAGGGAGGAATACTGGTTTTAAGATATAAACGTTTAAAAAATAAAATATTAACAATAAGGAGAAGAAAAACATAATACTAAATTTACCCACGTTCTTTAGTTATAGTTTGCGCGGTGCCGTGGGGCTTAGTCTCCGTCTAGTGCTCCCGCACCACCGATAATTCGTTTATAATAAAAATAAAAAATAATAAGAAGAAGAAGATGAATTTAAATTACAAAATTTATCCACGTTGTTTAATAATAGTTAGTGCGGTCCAGTGGCGCTCCAGACAAAGTTTACCAATGTTCTATAAATATAGTTGCCGCGATGGCGTGCGCCAATGATCTCAATTTGATTTTTAAAGTAAAAATAATAATAAGAAGAAGATGATGAACATGAATTACAAAATTTACTCACGTTGGCGCGGTGCCGTGGATAAAATTACAGTGTGACACCCCCGAACAACCGATGATTGGAATTATATTTTTTGAAATTTAAATAATAATAAGAAAAAAAAGATGATAAACATGAATTACAAAATTTACCAGGTGCTCTAGTTATAGTTGTCGCAGTGACGTGGGGCTAAATCGCAGTGGGCGCTCCCGTTCTGCCACCGATGATTGCAATTTTTTTTTGGAATAAAAAAATTAAAAGAAGAAGTCGATAAACATAAATTACAAATTTTATCCAGATTTCCTGATTATAGTTGGTATGGTACCGCAGGGTTAAATCGCCACGTGAACGATGAAAGAATATTGATTTTTAGATAATGAGCGTTAAAATTATAATAATAAATAGAAGAAGATAAACATAAATTACTAAAAATTTTCCCAACGTTCTCAAATTATAGTGTACACGGTGCTGTGTGGGTAAACAGCTGCGTGGCACTCCCGCGCCACTGACACTTATTATTATTTTTTTAATAAAACTTGGAGTTACTTTTCTCACCAGTAATGCAAGAATTAAAAAAAGTACTCTGTTGTTTTCGCCGTTTTCCGCGCGGTTGAAGCAGATGGCGCTGGGAACTGGTTCGGTTTCTGTCATCAATTAAAACCGGTCTGATTTTTTGTGCGGTTTCTATGAAGGGCTGTTTGTTGTCTGCTCTGCACAATCTTTATTGTTGCCAAACGGCTGTTATTTATCGGTTGGAGTTTTTATTTGTCTTTTTTTTTCATTTTTTTTATTTTGATCAATAAATCGATAACAAGGACCTAAATGAAAAAAGTGCTTCCTAAGAAAGTTGCGTAATTCCTTCTTCTTTCCAATGAGCCCATGTTTATTTTTGATCAATCAGGAACGAAGGAAGAATATCGCTTTCAAGGATTGAGCGTTGTAATATTAATAATAAAAAGAAGAAGAAGAAGAAAAAGATGGTTCTGAATTTCAAAATTTACCCACGTTCTCTAAAAATGGTTGGCGCGGCGCCGCGGGACTAAATCGCCCTGTGGCGCTCCCGCGCCACCCATGATAAACACAACATAAAAACATCAATTTATGTTCTATTGCATAATCCTTCTGAATGTTTACATTTCTAACTGTTTTATTTTAAGTTAGATTTTTTGTCATGAGCCTAGGTGTGAATTGTGAAGGCTTACACTTAATATATGAGCTCTCAGAATCATAAGTTGTTGTGTTGTGTACAAAATTTTTAATTTGGTTTGAAAGTCTTACAAATAAATCACTTACATACATACATACATACACTGTAGCAGTTGGCATTATGCCTCAGTTATTTTAGTAAATCAATTGAAAAAAAACACAAATTATACACTATTTTTTGTTTAACTCAATATGGACATTTCCTGAGAATGGGTCGCAAAATTTTGCAGTGGTCGCGTTTTTTCTATTGAGCTGCAATCCTTCATCGTGGTATGCCACAGTGAAACTTTATGGGAAAATAGGTGCATACTTCTGAGATGCTTTTTAATGGTTTACTTCTTCAACGGGCTAGCTGAATGGAGGTGAGAAAGATGAATTCACCCAAAGGGAAAATTAACTCCAGTTTTACCCTTGGGGCCGGTTTCTCAATACTTCTGACGTCTGAAAAGCCCATTTTGGCGAAGTTTTAAATGCAGTGAGTCGTTTACTAAAAAAATGTAATAAATGTTAAATTTGCAATATAGTGCATTCAGCTCCTTATCTACCCACAGTATAAGTTTTGGATAAATGTAACTTTGTTGTATGCAAAGTTTTGGCCAATTTAAAAAAACTGAATTTTGTCTGAATTCACAAGTATTGAGAAACTGGCCCCTGTCGGGTTTAGTCTATTAAAAACAACATCCAAGAACTACCCCTCAGTGCCCCATACACTCCACGCTGTGAAACTTAATGAATTTATGTTTTAATGGTTTGCAACAAATAAGGTAATAAATATAATAAGGAAAAACAATCTAATCGGTACTTTTCTTACAAAGTTGTAAAATGTCAATGATTTTTTTGTTGTTTTAAGGTAAAGGCCATAAACGTAATCCTTAAACCTTAAGAAACACATTATGATAACAATAAAATAAAATTAAAAAGGTGCCAAAGGTCCAATTTTGAGCTGGTAAAGTGTTCTGTAGCTGTGGATGAAGTGGTGCAACATGATGAATGTACTTTTCTGATTTGATTGCACAATAGAGTGGTAATTTAATTCACTGCATTTATTAAAAAAGCAACTCTTGTTGTTGTTATTACTACTAATATGTGAAAAATAACATAAATCGGTGAACAAACTTCACTTCTGTGGCCATATGTGAGACCGTTTAGTATATTTTAGTATTTCGTTATTTTGCGGAGAATAGTCATTTTTGGGTCAACATTGCGTCCATGTAGATCAAGTCCATGTGGTTTGTTTGTGACAAACGGGGTAAATTCTGAAAGATAAAAATTGGGCTATTATTTTTTGCTAATTTAAACGAGATAAGTTATTTTTAAAGGTCGCTTAACCCTTGGTGAAAATGAACATTTTTACGTTAAAAATGTAGGCTTTACGCAGGGATTGTGTTCAGTTTTACGGTTTAATGTTTGGAAAATCGGTTCAATTTCAATAGTTAGCACACATATGTTGCAAGAGTCCGGCGATCCTTTTTTTAAACTTTTTTTGATTAGGTATATTTTGAACAACATATGTGGTGCAAAATGACACAAAATTAGCCTAAATTTTCAAAAAATTAAGGGGACTTAGACGAAAGCCGGTAACGAGATCTACATTTTGGTGCCTCGAATGTGTCTGTAGCTTTACGTGGGCGCGATTTCTGATCATTTTTTTTATGCATACAAATTTATCAATTTTTTGATAAAGGGTATATGTCAAAAAAACTAACTTTCTTCGGTAAAAGTTTTAAACAATCTCATAATGGTAAATCTACTGTGCAATTGCAATCGATCAGGCAATCGCAGGACAACATTATATTTTTAAAAGCTTTTTCACAAATATTAATTTTTAGGCCCCGAAAATGCTAAAAAATCGAACGTAATTTTGCCGTTTTCTTGGCGCTGCTTGTATAATTCAAAAACAGCCCAATAGGGCTGAAATGGTAATGAGGTTCAAGCTCGTTTTTTTCTGATACATTTGGTGTAAAAAATATTTATGCTGGATATTATTTAGCGATTGCAATACACTTCCAAAGTAACGCTACTCTGATTTGCAGGTTTTAACGCGTTGACACAAAGGGTTATTTCAGCGAGGCAGTGCTCATCTATTTAAAAAGGAATCAGGTCGAAACTTTGTATGTCTATACAGAGGACCCTGGGGTATAACTGTGATGCATTGGGTTTTCCCCGATTCAAATGGTGCACCATGCTGCATCACTCTTTAACATACATAAAAAACGCCTGACCACTTGGTAAATAATTGGGTGAGTAAAGGTGAAATCTTCATATTTTTTCAAAACGAGCATTTTATTAAAAGTTTTGAGACTTTATGATTTACCCACTCAAAGGATGCGTCAAATTTTTGGGCCGGCACATATTTTTCGCTGTGTGCGTAGATAGCCTCCCACTGGTACATATGGTTTTAAAATTACTTAAAAAGATGTTGATGCAAAAATTTTTTAAAGTTTGATTATTATGAGTTTTAAACTTGGCCATAAGAGGTTTATATCTTACAATTTTTTACAGTATATCTTACAATATAGGTTTGCCCGACAATTTCTCCTACATAACGGGTTTTTCCTACATACAGAGTATCGACAATTTTTCGTACACAAAAAACTTGCGCATTTTTGTCCAAAAAACAAAATTACACGCAGGGCAATAAATTACACCAATAAATTACATCTTAACAATAAATCACCATAAAAAGAAAGTAAAAAAATTGCCGCTGTTCTAAGTGTATTATTTTTAACATAGAATTTTAATGCCCATTGAAGCCCCACACAATCACTTAAAATGTCATTTTAACTAATGAAGATATTTTGACAAAAACAATTTTGCTGACTATTGGGGACAGGGGTTAGTTTTTTACAAAAAAAATCCTCAAAATCTAAAACAAAAAAGTTAAACCCTGTATTATCCTAAAATATTTAATTTTACATATAAGTAAAATATATACAAATTATGGCTTTCAAAGGTTTGTAAACTTTTGGTGTTTTTGGGAAACAGTGGTGCTTTTGAAATTGGACAAAAAAAACGCAATTTGTCATAACCTAAAAGCGTTTAATTACTGAAAACGCTATAAAGGTGTTTGATTTTATAACTAATTATTTTAAAGTTTATAATACAACTTTTTATTCATCATTATAACTTCCTAAACACCAAGTTGGTATATAGTTACAAGCAGGCCCGGCACACAATGGTTAAAACCCTCCCATTTAAACGGAAATTGTTCAGTGAAAGATTTTCACAGAGTTATGACCTTATAGAGTCACTTTTATCCCATTCCCGCTTGTGAAAAATAAAAAATCTCTACGTACATTAGAGATCAATTTTTTCCCAAGAGCTAATTTGCTAAAACAGCTCCTCCCGCAACCATTTCCACAGAGCAAAATATATATTTCATTATTATTATTAATGATCAGATAAGAGAATTAAAGTTTACTAAGCATATTATATGCATAGTTTAATTCTACTGTTACATCATTTCATTTATTTTTTTCTCTTTTTTTTTCTTTTTTCTCTTTTTTTTTCTTTTCTTTTTTTTTCATCAACAACATCAAATCTGCGACTTAATTGCCGCCAATATAAAATACAATTCTAACAAAATATCAATGAACATAGCTATCTGAAATGAGTTTAAAGGCTCAAAAAGAGCACTTATTTAAGTCAGTTTTAAAACTTTTCTTGAATGTATCCAAAGAATCGACAGTTACTTGCGATGGGAGTATTTGTTCCAAGGTGTAACCACCCTATTTGCAAAAGAAACTTTCCTTGCATTAATTCGACTTTC
>JASAMX010032238.1:0-45373 GCA_030248175.1 Microlaimidae sp. YZB2_3 | reverse complement strand
CTATATTCAGCAGAGGATTTATGTTCTAGATTTTACTGTGAATTCCAAATCTTTCTTATTATAATAATATTCTTGTTTAAATTCAATTGTATTTTTTTCAAAACTTATTTAAAACAATAAAAATAGTCATGCAAATACAGATAGAATAATTTAAAATTTCAAACTAGGAGCTTCGAGCTTCAGAGCTCCCTCCGATTTAGATGTCCAGATCTTTGAAGCATGATGTTGAATGGTCGGAACATCACTACATAGCCTAATTGTTAACTAGTTATGATATTTTGATTACCAAAAATACAAAAATAATATAATTTTTAAGCTGCAGTCTTGTAAATTTTAAACCCTCAATATTATTTATAATGTTTGATTAAAAGAACTTCTTAATAATTACAGAATACTATTTTGGAGGTTTAAATTCGAACTATATACAGTATACGTTAAAATTTATTGTTTATTTATGGCATATGTTATTTTTTTACAATTAATTAAGCTAAAATTAAGATATAACAAACTTAATAAATATATTTAGTTTTTTAATATTTCTTAACTTGTATAAAAGAAAAAATAGTTTTGAAAATAAGTTTTATAGTCACAATGCTATTTATTAGGGCATTCTGATTTTGATTTGTTTGCGCTTAAATTTAATTATAGTTGGCCGTTCAAAAATAACAATGAAAATTAGCGAATAAATAAAAAAAACAACATGGATTTAGATAACTGAATTGTTTTATTTTAATATTGTTTTGTATGTTTTATATTCATGTCTTTATAAAATATTGTATTTTTGATTTTGGAAAATTTTTGACACAAAGAAATATGCAATTTTCTATATTTAAATGCGGTGAACTGTTTTCATTCCCATATTCTTGATATTTCTGTGATCTCTTTATTTTGCTAAATAATTCTGAAACTAATATTTAAGTGCATTGTGATGAAATGTTGCTGATCAGTTCCAAATTAGTATATTTCAATCAAAATCAAGACTGACTTTTATGGTCGTGAGAATGGGTGTAATAAAAGGTGTTTTGGCATCTTTTCATAATTTTATTACTCTCTTATTAAACACCTGCATCGTTCCTGGAACGCGTTCCAGGAACGCGCCTGGGAAGGGTGTAAATCTCAGCCTGTGATTGGCTGTGACATCAATTCCCAGCTTTGATGTTCCGACTATCGCCCACCTGCATCGTTCCGGGAGCGCGTTCCGAGCGCGTTCTGGGTGCGTTCCAGGGATCCGAGAAAAAGCCAGAACGCGTTCCAGGATAGCGAAAATGCTTGGAACGCGTTCCCGGAACGCGCGTTCTCTACAGCGTTCCCGGAGCGCGGAACGCGTTCCAATCCTAGGCTACTTTCGGCCGGCACTGTAAATCAGTCAGTTAGTCGCCGCCAGACTTAATCTACCTGTATACCAGAGATTTGACTTTAATACTCACAATATGTAGTTTAATATATTATTTCAAATAATAATTTTCTTTTGTTACCATATGTGTATTTTTATGTGATAATCGTGGTGCGGGTTCATGTGAAGCCATATGGCGGCAAATAAAAACATTGACTTTTGCTGATATTTATAAACAACGGTCAGTTGAAAATTATGGTTATCATATGTTGATTATTACAAAATGATAAATGACAAAATGATAAAAAATCATAAATGGCCTCAGAGTTATAAGCGGGCTGTGTCAGCGTTCGGACCAGTGTATGCTCTGTGTTTTGACGAAAATTAGTGGCCCGGGCCGAGATTTTTATTACAGCATAATCTGTAATGAGTTAAAGCCCAAAAAAGGAAAAAAAAATCTTTTATAGTGGTTAAGGTTTTTTTTTGTCTGCGGGCCAGCGGTCCAGACCGAGCTAAAAAAATAAAGGGCCGGTGTCAAGGGATATTCTTTCCCCCCTAAAAATTCTCCTCCGGAAAAACTATCCCAGGATAGTTTTTTTTATAGTGGTTATAGTGGTTATATATGGTCTCGCATGAGTAATCTGGTTTATGACCTGTTTTATTTTATTTTTTTTGCATTTTTTAATTGTTCGTTCTGTTGATTATTTTATTGATATTATTTTATACCATGAAGATGATTTGTTTATGGTTCAAATGTAGGAAAAGAATTTAACCATTTCTATTTTTGCCTACATATACATACCATGTCTCAAAAGCAAACTGTAATCAAATTTCATTTTAAGGCAATGATATCGGACCATCAAGTTTGTTATGATATAAGTAGTTTGGTAAAAACCCGTCAATTTTTTCCCCAATCGAAGTTCCAATCTTTCATTTATTTTGAAAAAAATACCAGCGTGTACCAAAACGAATACTTTTATCATTTTTACTGATATTTATAAACAACGGTCAGTTGAAAATTATGGTTATCATATGTTGATTATTACAAATCATCATATATGATCTCAGAGTTATAAGCGGGCTGGGTCAGCATTCGGACCAGTGTATGCTCTGAGTTTGGGGAAAATTCGTGGGCAGGGCCGAGATTTTTATTACAGCATAATCTGTAATGAGATAAAGCCCAAAAAAGGAAAAAAACTTTTTTATAGTGGTTATATATGGTCTCGCATGAGTAATACGGTTTATGACCTGTTTTATTTCATTTTTTTTGCATTTTTTAATTGTTCGTTCTGTTGATTATTTGATTGTTATTATTTTATATCATGACGATGATTTGTTTATGGTTCAAATGTAGGAATAAAGAATTTAACCATTTCTATTTTTGCCTACATATACATACCATGTCTCAAAAGCAAACTGTAATCAAATTTCATTTTAAGGCAATGATATCGGACCATCAAGTTTGTTATGATATAAGTAGTTTGGTAAAAACCCGTCAATTTTTTCCCCAATCGAAGTTCCAATCTTTCATTTATTTTGAAAAAAATACCAGCGTGTACCAAAACGAATACTTTTATCATTTTTACTGATATTTATAAACAACGGTCAGTTGAAAATTATGGTTATCATATGTTGATTATTACAAATCATCATATATGATCTCAGAGTTATAAGCGGGCTGGGTCAGCATTCGGACCAGTGTATGCTCTGAGTTTTGGGGAAAATTGGTGGGCCGGGTCGAGATTTTTATTACAGCATAATCTGTAATGAAGTTTTAGCCCAAAAAAGGAAAAAAAACTTTTTTATAGTGGTTAAGGTTTTTTTTTGTCTGCGGGCCAGCGGTCCAGACCGAGCTAAAAAAATAAAAGGCCGGGCAGGGTCAAAATTTCTGCGGGGCGGCTTGTAAAATCTCCGCACGCTTTGTTTTTATTTGTTACCACAAGATCCCCATTTTTTATTCTGCACACAACTGTACCACTAATTTTTGGTTTTAAAAACAATTGCTCGATGGCAACGATTTTTATTTTATTTATTTTTATTTGTAATATTTTTTCATTTAATGGATGAATCTTAAGTAAAAATGTTTGCATACGGTGTCATTAAATTTGCATAACCACGAGTCACGCGCACCTGATTGTTGTTTAGTTTGATGAATTGTACGTTTGGTATTTTCTGCGCTGTTTTCCAACTGAAGAATTAAGGGGAATAAATTGTTGCGAACGCATTTTCCAGACCCTAATCTCTTTTGCATGGATTCAAGAATTAAAACAAATACTGGATGTCAAACTGGATATTCTTAATAAAATTTCTTGTATATATTGGATTTTACAATAATGTCCCAGGTTAAATATTGGTGAGTAAACTTAAAATACAGACATTGTGACACCAGACAAAATATACATTAAGAGGGTTAGGAATTTTAGTATTTTTGATTCCACAAAAATATTGGCTGCAAAAACATTCTTTATAAATTACACAACAAACGCCGCATTAAAATTTTCTTTTGACAAAAAAACAGATATGGCATTTTTCAAACTAAGAATTTTTTAAAAAGGAAAATTTTCAAAAAATCTATTGATAAACGTTGTTTACATTACAACGATTTAGTTTTTCGTAAATAAATAAAGTGCTGCTGTTGTTGTTTCGCCAAAACAGATTAGATGGAAAAAATTTTATTATCAAACATAGCCTGCTGTCAAAAACCTGTCATATTAATTTACCTTTCAAGCTCTCAATCAAAAATTATTAGGGCACATCCAAAACCTAGCTGATTTCGTGATGTTTAGTATTGAGTGGACAATTTAGCAGCAAAAAAATTTCAAATTTTAAGCAAAAATGGTTGAATATTGAGGATTTAATACCTTATTTTAACAATGTTTATTAAATTACCTAATTTGAAAAAAATAACTTTTTTAAAGAGTAAAGTTGACAATTTTTGCGTATTTTGTGAAAATGCGGTAATAAAAAAAACGTTCTGTCTTCAAATTTGTTTAAAAAAACATCATAACTGCCCAATTTTAATTGGTTCTTCATATCGCCATAAATTTACGAACTTAGCCAGATATTATTCAACCATAGTCCGAAAAAAACAAAAAAAATATTTAAAATATTAGTATTTTTAAATTTTTTACAATACAAGCGTCAATTTGGAGGTGTTGCTGTGATAGCAAATATTTTTTTGTTTAAAATATGGTATCAATTTTGAAATTTCCATAAACAAAAAAGTACCATCCAAAAAAGTTTATAAACAATCTCAAATTTAGGTTAATATAGCTGATATCCCTTCAAAATTTTGCTTTGTAGGAGTAAAAGCTGGAGGAGATAAAAAAGGGGCGTAGACTTAAGGCACTGCGTACAATGTGCAGAAAAAATTGATTTTTGCTCTGCGTTTATTGGTCAAGTGATTCTATAAACCATCGTTATTTTAAGTTTTTATTGGCTGACTTTTAGATGCATTTAACACTAAACACGTTTAAATTGGACGTTTGCAGTTAAACTGTTTTCCGTCCTTACCGGTTTAAAGACCACAAAACGTTCTATAGAAATATAACAACTGTTTATATCATTTTATAGTAAAAGAATTGATATTACACTAGGTGAATACATTACATGACTTGTATTTTCTATTAGTTTTGGTCTCCAATCATTTCCTGAAGATAACCGACTTTTTGCTCCATACTTGTCAATTTTCTACTTAAAAACTGTTTTAATATTCCAAATTCAGCTTTTAATACCTAAAAATAAATATACGTCATATACCAGTGATTATTTAAAAATAAAAACGAACACAATAAATTCTAGCTATTAAACACAAATTTCTCACTTTTTAAAGTTAAAACCTGGTGTATTTAAAGATTTTGCAAGGTAACTTGGGCGATGTGTTTTTAATTGGTTCCTACTGGGGACGCCGATCTTTTTGCAAGACTGTCTAGTTTAGTTTTCATTTGTGATGTTCTTTTCCTGGGGCTTCGGAGCTTAACTAAATTGTAATTGCAGTTTAAATAGAACAATATAGGTATAACTGTTCACAAAATTGCAACTAAAGGCGAATTCTATCAGGGTGAAAACAACGGAGTGGTAAAGTAACCACTCGTTCTTCGATAAAATATCACTTGTAGAGAAACACCTGACGCAACTTAATAATAATTGGTTACATCATCTCTGCCAACTTTTTTTTATTATTTTTTTTTCGCGCGTTTATTGTTTTTTTCTTCCTGACGGCGAGCGGTTACTCCCTTGATTTCAGCCTGAAGGATTTTAACTTTAAATGTGTAATAAATGCGTTTCGAAGCGCAATGCGTTTGTACGGCCATATTTGGGAGTTTTCAAAAACCTTTAAATATGAGCAAAAATACCATCCAATTTGAATTTATTATTACTTCTAAATATTTTTAAAGGTCCATTTGAGTAATTCAATACGTGTTAGCGGTTTTATGTTAAAATTCCACACCACTTAGACATAAAAACCTCATAAAAAATTGTGGTAAAACCTCAATTAATCTTTGTATGTGCAGTTTTGAAGAGTATATTTTCTCGATTTTAAAAATTCAAGGGTCACGGTTGGAATTGATTTTGCAACCCTACCATTCTTATTCCTATTCATTCCCATCTCTATTCACTCTACTACCTTTGAGTTACCGGGACCCTGTGTATAAACTCGCGCAAGTACGTGGGCGCAAATTGTGTTTCCAATTCCCCATTTATGTAACGTCCAGAAATATAAGGGCGAATCAATCGCTCTTTTTGAAAAAAAAAGAATGCTAAAGCATTCGCTGTTTTTAGGTATTTAGCTGCAAAATGGACGATAGGGGAATTTAACCTGTAATTTCTGGCCTCGGCCTCGGTACCTCATTGACTCAAGTGCTGAGTTACATCATCACCCAACTGCTTTCATTAGAACTCGTATTTCTAAGGCGTCATATTTTTGAAACATTATCGCAACGGGAGTTTTGTTACACTTACTTTCAACTCACTAGCCATAAGGGAACAATTCCCGCAAGAGGATTGAGGCGGTTCGGCGGCCGCCGCAGAGAAATCGCTTTTGAAAAAGTTCCTTCGCGCCGTCGAAGGCGCCGCGTCGCAGTCGACGGTGACGCTCCGGAGCTCCGCTGCGGCCGCAGCTCCGGAGCTTCCAAAGTCGGAGCCGATCGCGGAGGCGGCGATCGGCGCAGGTGACGGAAGCTGGGCGTGAAAAGAGACCCCGGAAGGTCGGCTTACCCGCCGCGACTCGCCTGGTTCGGAAACCGGTGGCTAAAAACTTTTAAAAAACTTAAATTTCCTCGTCGCTACGGAAAAATGAGTCACAGCCGTTATAAAAATACAAAGAACTGTGATTCATTCCATAGGTAATAAAGTTCGGTAATAAAACGATAGTACTTGTTGCAGGATATGCTTAAATGATAAATGACCACGATGCGTTTGTTATTATCACATGTCTAAAGGTAAAAGCATTACGAAAAATAAAATTAAAACCAGACTGAGATTTTGACGAACTAAGCACCATTAAATTTCGGATAACAATTTTATTTTGTTTGTTTATCATTGTATTTTTACAATAGTTTAAGCAACGGTCAAATTTAAATTTTTGCGCAAAAGTAATAAAAACCAATAAAACTGAGCGTAAAACTTTCACCTGTTTACTTTATATTGTAGTTAACTACTAAAAATAATACAGCTTTTACAAAGTTTTATGGATCGCGCTAAATATTTTTGGCGTGCGATTTCAATCAAAAACTATAAGAATTTTACGTTACAGTTTATTGCATTTTGTCTGTTGTTGTGACGCAACAAATTGATTCTTGATGAAATGTTTTGTCTTTGTGTAGAGACAGTCTGTCCGATGGGAAAAAATTATTAAAAATTTTAAAATATTTTTTTACACATCACAAATTAGAATAAGATTTTGCACATAATAAAAGCCCGTTTTATTTGTTAGCGTAGTTTTTAATTTTGAATGTATATGTAAATTATATATGAATATGAATCTATATGTAAATTGTATATGTATATATAAATTTATATGTAAATTTTTTGATAATTTTGAATGTATATGCAAATTACTTTTTCCGAAAGTGCCGATGAATACTCTGCTTTTATTTGGCTGGTTTGAAACGGGTCCAGAAAAGAAGAATCTTGGCTATTTCGGCTATCCGTTTCATCCAAACAAATATCATGGTTCTATAAACAAAAGCTTTAAAGGAGCACTGTCACAAATCATATTCCTTTAACGCCCTGAATAAACTACTCCTTTATTACAAAACCTATCTACCTCAAATTTAATATTTTGGGTTCTCCAGGTGACTATTTCTACAAAATTTATTTATACATTTAAGTTTAATCGGTTCAGTGATAAAAGAGTTGTAAGATACTGGCGTTATACGAATTTGATTGTGATCAAAGATAAATCAAATCACAGATAATAAATAATATATAATAATTCTAATTTCAAGAAAAAACATCTTATTTTTTTAATACTATTATAACCCTTTGAGATTTATTCCGCTGCAAATCTGCAGAAGGAATTCCCCGTCAGTGCTACACAATGTTAAACTTGGCGCTGATCGCCACGGTGACGCGGAGTTTAACACAATAAAAGCAATATGTTAATATGTTTGTACAGCAAAATCTCAGTGATTTACTTACACTTTCCACTGGTATACTATCAGTAGACACGTCTTCAGCTGCTTTTTTTCCTGCTGTGGAATCCTGAAATGCGTTTTGAAAACTAATTTTAATAATAAAAAATAAATTAAATAACTTTGGCGGTTTATCCCTTGCGTTAAAATTTTTTTGCGATTTTGTTTCGGTTTCTATTTTTTCTTGTTTAATTATTAAATTCGAATCACCATCGACAGCACTAAGAACTTTGCCAACCACCCAAAATTTTAAAAAATAACGTACCCACTCACCGCATAAAATCAATCAAACTCCTTTCTTTTAAAAAATGTTACTTATGCATATTAATTCAGAGATAATATGGTTGCATACAAGGTCTAATTTTATTGAAAAATGAAATTTATGTTTCTTTGATAACTTTACTATTTGACTGATATTCAGTAAATCTTGGTTTAGTAATTCTTAAATTTCACGTAAGTAAGATAGAGGTCTGGAAAGTGCGTTCACAACTTTTAAATTACTTAAATTTTTTGCTTGGAAAACCGAACAAAAACTACTGAACAGAACATTACTAAACTGAACATCAAACTAAACGACCAATCAGCGGCGCGCGAATAAATATTGATGCAAATTAAACGACATCGTATACAAATTATTTGAAATTATCGTATTATGTGAGATTCATGAATAATGGCTGTGTATCTTACACGAGGTGTTTAAGTGTCTTAGTAACTGTTCTGACACGCGGTGTTACTTGCTGCAATTTTCTGAATCCCACGGACAGTATTAAAAAAAGTTGTGCCCCGAATCTCTTGTTCGTGCTTGACGATGTAGAGCCCTCCCAACCCCCCTTTTATGTTTCTGCTTGATTTTGTGCTGATTCTGAATAATTAGAGTGCTATGCGACAAATTCATATTCAAATTTTTTTATAAATTAATTTTGCTTCACATATTTTTTTAAAACGTTAAAAATAATTACAATTGGGTTTACTGGCAATAGTTACTGGGAAAATTTTTCAGGTGAGCTTATCTTGCTAACGCTACGGTTTAATTGAGACAATAATTATTGACGTTGATTATTTGTCAATAGCCAAAATGTGTGTAAATCAATGGGAAGTCAACTAGGTGTTGAATATTATGTATTGTAGTGACAATTAAGGCTGATTCACACTACATCACTTAAGATGTATGACGTAGTACTTAAGACGTAACATGAAAACTTTATCAGTTCACACTATCATACTTAAGCCGTATGACGTATCACTTAACACGTAAGAGAGATAGAACCGTGCTCTATCCTTACGTCAATTTTTACGTAAGCAAAGAAAAAAAAACTGCGCAAATTTATTAACTGTGGCAAATTAATTGATTTTTTTGTTGTATTTTCTTCAAATTTTATGTTATAGTGTAAAAATATGTAAACAATTATTCCAGGCAATAAAATATGTCAAAAAATCTTTTTCAGATTAAAAAATTGAGAAATCTCGCCCGAAATTGACCTAATTTCAAATTTTTGTGTCTATTGTGGACATTTTTGAATTTTTAAATTAAAAACAATTGAAAGTAAACCTTCCCGAATACTTGTCTGTGCGCAGGATAAAATCAATTTATAGCGTTTGTAAATGTTTTTCAGTAATACTTGTGTATCATTTCTACAAAATCTTCTTTTTTTCAAAAAAATACACTATGATAAAACCTTTTAGTTATACAAGACACCGTTTATATATTTTTTTCCGGGGGGGGGGCTTTAGATTTTCTTTAGGTTTTTGATTTTTTAAAAGATTTTACCTTAGCATTAACCCACAAACGTATTTATGCTTTGTTTTGTTTTTACACGATGAAGAAGTCGAAACATGCTTAAATTGAGGAGTCAAATATTAACGTATAAAAACTGGCGATTTTAGCAACGAAATTAAATGGTTTTTACTGAGAAAAACAACTGAAAGATCTTACGTTATATGTTTTAGATGCCGTAGTGTAAACTGATGGCCCTTACGTCTTACGTCATAAGTTTACGTCATACGTCTTATGTGATGTAGTGTGAACCAGGCTTTATAGTTTATAAAAAAATAATCCAGACTAAAAACGATTTAAGTCGGCATACATTTTACGCCAACAATAAGGTTCATTGATCACAAGCATATCAGTGTATATGTATGATTCAAATCAATAGATTAAAAACATATATTATAAAACGGATAAAATGCTTTAGCGATATATGTCCATTGAAATTTTTTTAAGGTCATATGATTTTTGTCGAGGCTGAATGATTTTGTAAAATTTGATGAAATGGAAATCTTTTTAATGCATTTATATATATATACAATTTTACAAACTTTCAAAATTATTGATTAACAAATAATGAAATAATAAAATGGTAAAAAACAACAACTATAATGAAAAAAAGGCAAGTAAATTAAGCACTTTATCCAACGTTTCAGTTCTTTGCCAGGGAGTGATCTAAAGTTTTTACTTTACTTGAATTTTAACGCCATGCATTAAGCACACATATATACTAATGACCTTCAAGACAATTCAAAAGGACTATGAAAACATTTTATAGTGAAAAAAACTTACTTGTCCATTTAGCAGTTGTTGCATGAACTCTATACCCGTTGGATACGAAGATATCGAAGTGGGATCCGTCCATTCCGGTTTTCTGGTGTTTCCTGGAAATATCGAATATAAAAATTGTAAAATAGCATAATATCCCGGTAAGGACATCTCTTTAACCTGCCTCCGGAAGAATGGAGGCAGGTAGGAGGCAGATAAAACTGCCTCGGAAGCAGCATGGAGGCAGGGTGGAGGGAGGTAGGAGGCATGTAGGAGGCAGCGAAATTTCCGTTGGAGGCAGGTAGGAGGCAGGGTTGAGGCAGGTAGGAGGCAGATGGCCCTGCCTTCTGTGTTGAAGCATATACAGGTTAGGAGGCAGGTAGGAAGCAGCTAAAACTGCCTCGGAGGCAGGTAGCAAACAGAGTGGAGGCAGGTAGGAGGCAGCAAAATTTCCGTTGATGGCAGGTATAGGAGGCAGGTAAAAACCGTTTTTACTAATTCAGGCCCCCGTCCTCACCAGGATATAAAACATAATTAACCCTTGAAGAAATCCAATAGGGTTCCGGAACCGCAAAAAAACGGGATATTAAAACTTTAAAAAATTTAAAATGTAATTTTCAATTACTGTTGGTTATGTTATGTTAAAGTTTCAATAAAAAACTTCAACAGAAGGATCAAAGTTACTAATTTTAATGATTCAAATTCCAGGATCAAATTAGCTTAGATCGTGGTGTATTAGAGGACGGTTACTCTAAATAAATCGGAATTATTATAATTATATCGACGAATTTTAAAAAAAAATTATAAAATGGTAGCTAATGTAAGCGAAATTTATCTTTCGATTCTAACTAGTAAGACACAGGGTTTTTTTAAGAGTCCCAAGCAGAGAATTTGGAAATTTTTGGGAACTTGGAGCCACAAACAATGGAAACTTAGAACCCTTGAGAAAAAATTGGTCTAGGCTTAGATTAAGTCTTCGCTTAGGTTTAGGTAAACGTTTAAGCGAATTTTACTTTTGGCTCTAAGTTCCAAACTTACAGCTCCAAGTTAACTTATGGGTCTAAGTTCGTTATTTTTGGCTCGAAGTTCCAGTTCCGATTTCTCTCGGCTCCATCGACCCTAATCAATTAGTAATAATAATGAAAAGAGCAATTTTTCCCAAAATAGAATACCGGTCTTTTGAAAACACTTCACCATTAAAATTACTTCACTATCAAAAAAATTCACCTCGTATGTGTGTGGCGACGTGCCTCATCAGGTGAATGCGCTGAATGAAACTTCGGTCGCAGAACTTGCAGCCGAACGGTCGCTCCCCGGTGTGAATTCGCATGTGGATTTGCAGCGTCCTGTCCGAAGAACACACTAAATGAATGAGTCACAATCTGTATTAAACACACGTGAATTCACTCATTATAGTTACAATAAGTTTAAAAAAATCAAAAAGTCTGACAGTCAAGCGAAATCTGCACAGTCACGTGTATTTTGTCCTGTAACGTGACACCTGTACGTACAATCACGTGTATTTTGTTCTGTCACGTGCCACTTCTACTTACAATCACGTGTATTTTGTACTGTCACGTGACACATGTACATACAGTCACGTGTATTTTGTTTTGTCACGTCACACTTGTATATACAGTCACGTGTATTTTGTTCTGTCACGTCACACCTGTACTTACAGTCACGTGTATTTTGTCCTGTCACGTGACGCCTGTACGTACGGATTGCTGTGTATAGAAAGAGAGAAGAAGTCATGTTTACGTTTAATTTCATACTATATAAAAATACTAAATTTCAGTTGTATTATATATGTTTACAATTTTAATTACACAAATTGCATACAGATATTCTAAAATAAAAAAATCCATAAAAATAAACTTTATATTTTATTGCAGGATTTTACACTTCGCTGGTTTCTAATGTACATATTGACATAAACTAAAGTAATACATAACCAATACTATGCGCCATAACAAATCAAGTTAAACAAAAAGTTTGTTTTTTGTTCTTTTTTTACGTTCTAATTCAAAATTTTTGATATACGATGATGTGACATAGATAAAGGCATTGATAATTCAACAAACACTAAAACATACCTCGACCGCAATGTTCGCAAGACAGAAATCCGTTCGCATTCGGCTTACTGCTTTTGTATTTGAAATACGCTCTATCCATTCTAAAATTTGCTTAATTATAATACAAATAACAATAACACTAAAGTCTGTACAAATGATGTGCATTAGTGAAAGTAAATTATCAGCTCCTATTTATTTTATTTTATTTTGTAAGCGGAGGGATTGATTTAGATCAATGTTGTACAAGTTTGTTGGTAAAAGTTCAGGCCATAATTAACAATATGCTACGCTATGCACATTATTCTTGTAGAAACTATCTGTGGCTATCTATTGAGAAGGTTAGAAAAAAAATGTTTTTCGATGACGTCATGACTACACCCGATGCGGTAAAAAAACCTGGTCCCAAAAAAAACAAAACTTTTTTATTAGTACGAGATAAAAAACGCCGCTTGGTATGCTGTTAAAACATACTTTTCTGGGTTTTTTCTGAAAGTTTGAGGGAAATCGGCTCGCTCAAATTTTTTTTATAATGCGTTAAATGCGCGGTTTTCGCGAATTTTTGCCACGTAATACATTGTCCGAATTATTTATTTTGTTTTGCTTCCTGCTCGAAGTGTGTACGATATTGATCATATTGTTATATATTAAATGTCCGCCAATTTTTATTCCTTATTTTTGACCTAAAATTTTTTTTTGGAGGATTGACCCCCCAGGGGCTATGGGGGCCAAACACGAATGCCGAAAATTTTTTTCAAAATTTTTTTTGAAAACCATCAAAAATGTAAAATTTATCACATATGACGAATTTTGATATATCGTTTGTGTAAAAAAACCTAATATTAAGCTTACAATAAGCTGTTAAAAATGACGCAGAAAACCTTTTAATTAAAATGTTTTACAAGAATAATAAACTTTAAAAGATTAGTTTTTAATAATTTTTTTTAATCATTTTTCAAAATTTATTTTGATTTAAAATATTAGAAAATGATCCAAATAACCCCATGAAAACGCAACATAAATTTTCGTTAAAATTCCAAAATACTTCCTTACGTCATGCAAATTTTTTTATTACGTCATAATTGATGATTTTTATTGGCTCTTCCGCATCTAAAATGACGCAATTCAGACAAGATCGCGGATTCAAACGTTTTTACACGAAAAATAGCATCTATATATAAATAGACGTAATGTCTGTGTGTGTGTGTGTGTGTGTGTCTGTGTGTTCCCTAACTCCTCCCTAACCACCCAACGGATTAAGGTGAATGAGGTATCGTTGGAAAGCTTATACCCCAGGGAATGTCGTAAGAGGGTTGAAATTTTGAAACAACCTACATGGACATCTTTATACTGGACAATGCGTTTTCACCAAAGGGGGGACTCTATGGATTTTGGAACTTAAAAAATTTTTTGACTCAGAATTGACTCAAACTTATTGGAAAGAGTAATTAGGCAATGTAAAGATAGAATATCATGATTTTTTGAAAAATGAACATGGAAATCTTTATACTGGACAACGTTTTTTTCATTAAAGAAGGGAACTACTTTGCTCACCAACCAAAAGGGATTTGGCTAAGTGAGATATCATTGCAAAGCTTACGGTCGGGAAAATGTCATAAAGAGGTTTAAATTTAGAAAAAAAATTTGCATGGACATCTTTAGTCTGGACAAAACATTTTCACAAAAAGGGGAAACCTATGGATTTTGGAAAGTGAAAATTTTTTGTCTATGAATTGGCTCGAACTTATTGATAAGAGTAATTATCCAATGTAAAACCAAAATGTCATGTTTTTTGGTAAGATTAACATGAACATCTTAATGCTGGACAACGTTTTTTCACTAAACAGAGGAACGACATTCCTCCCCAACCAGCAAAAGGATTGGGGTAAATGAGACATGAGAAATCATTGCAAAGCTTACAAACAGGGGAATGTCATAAAGGGGTTGAAATTAAAATAAAATTGCATGGACATCTTTAGGTTGGACAACACATTTTCACAAAAAAAGGGCCCTATGGACTTTGAAAGTTGAAAAATTTTTTATCTTCGAATTGGTTCAAACTTATTGGTAAAAATATTTTGCCAATGTAAAGCCAGAATATCATGTTTTTGGAAAATTGAACATGGACATTTTTATGCTGGAAAACGTTTTTTTTTAAAAGGGGTAACATACTTTCTTCTTAACCACGAAAAGGATTGGGCTAAATGCGATATCATTGCAAAACTTAAGTTTCAAGAAATGTCATAAAAGGGTTGAATTTTTCAAAAAATAAATAACAAGAACATATGTATGCTGGACAACGCATTTTGACCAAAAGGGGGGCTTTTTCCCAACCACAAAATGGATTGGGCTAAATGAGGTATTATTGCAAAGCTTACAATCTGGAAAATGTCATAAATGGGTTAAAATTTTAAAAAAATAACATGGACATCTTTATATTGGACAACATAATTTTACCAAAGATGGAAGAACCTTCCTCCCCAACCACAGAAAAAATTAGGATAAATGAGATATTATGGAAAACCTTATAGTTCAGGGAGCATCATAAGGTGGTTGAAATTATTAAAAAATTAACACGGACATCTTTATGCTGGACAACATATTTTCACCAAAAGAGGAAACGACCTTTCTCCCCAACTAAAATTAGAGTGGGTAACTGAGGTATCACTGTAAAGCTGACAGTCACAGGAATGGCATAAAAGGGTTGAATTTTGAAAAAAAAGTAAATGAATATAAAAAATGCGGGAAAAATTATTTGTCAGCCGTATGGCTGACACGGGCTACTTGTTACTTTAAAAAAATACATTGGGATATTGGCAAAAATTGGGAGACATAGTTATTAGAAATTTGTTTTTGTGTTGACAAACGGGGAAACATGTTTGCAAGTAAGAAAACGCTTAAAAAAGAGCATTTTTTAGCTGCGATATTTGGCAATTTTGTAGTAAGGTTTTAACTTTGAAAATATTTTTTCTAACAAAATAACCTGATAATTCGAAAAAAATAAACTTTAAGGCTTATTTTTTTGGAAAAGTTTTAATTTAATCGTTTGCTGCTGTCAGCATACGGGCTTGGAATGCTTCCAAATTTTAAATTCCTTATTTTTGACAGCTTATTGTAACTTAATATTAGTTTTTTTTACACACACGATATATCAAAATTCATGAAAATCCATGTGATAAATTTTACATTTTTGATGGTTTTGAAAAAAATTTGAAGAAAAATTTTCGACATTCGCGTTTGCCCCCCACCCCTAGCCCCCGGGAGGTTAACATCCCAAAAAAAATTTTTAGAGCAAAAGTAAGGCGGACATTTAGTATTGACAAAAATTGGCGGACATTTAGTATATAACAATATGATCAATATCGTACACACTTCGAGCAGGAAGCAAAACAAAATAAATAATTCGGACAGTGTATTAGCGTGGCAAAATTTCGCGAAAAATCGCGAAAACCGCGCGCATTCAACGCATTATAAAAAAATTTGAGCAAGCCAATTTTGCTCAAACTTTCAGAAAAAACTCAGATAGGTATGTTTTAACAGCATACCAAGCGGCGTTTCTTATCTCGTACAAATAAAAAAGTTTTGTTTTTTTGGGACCAGGTTTTTTTCACCGCATCGGCTGTAGTGATGACGTCATCGAAAAACATTTTTTTCTAACCTTTTCCAAAAGATAGCAAAAAATCTAAGCTATGTCCCACATATGTCCCGCACATATTCTAACCTCCGTTATGGATATATAACATTTCAAAGTTTGAGTTTTGTCGCCAGTCCGCATTATTTTTGTATGGACTATAGTTCTGAATAAGCGTTTTTTACTGTACGAGAGAGGGTACAAAAAGAAAAAAAATAAAATTTGACAAAATCTTAGTTTTTTAAATTTAAATCTATACTTCATACAAATTGCTACACGATGACATGGTTCACTATATCATCATATTAAAGCACTACGTGCTTTAATATATCAGTTTGTGCTAAATAAATTTTCGTTTTTTAATTAAACGCCACAATAGTTAGAAATCATCACTAAAATAGTATTTTCGTAAACAATGATTTCGAATTAGTAAAAATAAAGTTGAAATTTGTGCTTTAAAACTAATTTAAACCACATAGATTTTTTAATGTTTTGGTTGTGAAACTATTCAAAACTTAAAAATTAATTTTAAAAAGTCCATTCCAAACTTTTATATTAAGCATTTTCTGTAATTGAAACATTACTGGAATGTAAACAAAACTGGAATCCAAGCGCGTCAGCAGCGCCGCCAACTTATGGCTCCAAGTTCCTCACCTATACGCCTCCAAGTCCCCTATTTTTGGCTCCAAGTTCAAGTTCCAGCTCCAAGTTCCTTTGGCTCCATCGACCCTAAACCCATATGATTGGCGCTAGTAGTAATTGTACGCTTTTCCTACACTAAAAAACCCTTATTCAGAAGTATTCTATAAAAAAAATCACAGTGATATATGTTAATAAGTGCTCAGTGGATATCAATTTTGCAAAATTAATTTAAATTCAATTGTAGTTTTATAAGAATAGTAGGCTCCCTATCAAAAAAGTACGGCACGAAACTGTACCACAAAACAGTCCCGGGTTTCGCAAAAGAGTACGCACAAAACAGTACTGGAACAAAAGAGTACGGCTTAAAAGAGTAGGGACACAAAAGAATCTTGAGAAATTGCGTGCAGGAACTAACCGATTTGACTGATCCAAATGGAAATTTGCATATTTAATAAATTAATATACGCATATTAGGGCATTCCAAATTTATCTTGATCAAAAAATAATTTTTTTTTATTTCAATCGTGTGTTCTTGAATGCTAATAAAACATGTTTTAACTTTTGCTAAAAAATTTAATCTGTTGAAATAATAGTCCATGAGTTTTTGTTTTTTTACCGAAACCAAAGCAGTTAGTTAATTATGTTTCTGCGCTATTAAACTATTATGCTTCGAAGAAACGACCATTTAAACAACAAACTTCTAAGTTGCGCTTTTTAAATGAATTATATAAAGCTTATTTCATCCTCCAATTTAATTTTAAAATGTTTATGTTATTTTAGCCACTTTTTACAATTTTTTTTGTTTTTTCATTGTTTAGAAAATTTTGAGTCCGCAAAAAATAAAAACAAACTAAAATACTACTCTTTAATTAATGCTAAATTAGTCTGAAAATAAAGTGGGGCTCCGAATATATAAAGGTGCTTCAGGGCTCTGTAAACAGGTGTCGCAGAATAGATCTTCCCCCCTATTTTTCTTCTCCCTGGAATATTTATTTTGATTTACGCCAGAATAGATCTTCCCACCCCCTCAGAATAGTTATTCCACTGGAAGATCTATTATGGGGTGGTATGCTGAAGGTTTAATCCGACTTAAAATTAATCTGAGATTAGCGATTGTCACACACAGTAAACATACTAACAGTATCAATTGAATAAACTAGGTTAACGGAGTTAATAGACTTAATCTCAGATTAAATCGCCACTAATCCGAGATTAGCTAGAAAAACCCGCAAATTTTTAATCCACCTCCAGAGGTGGCTTAGAAATTTGCATAAATTAATAATTCAATCTCGAGTTATTGACGATTTAATCTGAGATTAAAATAATCTCAGGTTAAATTCGTTAAACTTGATTATCTAATCGATACTGCTAGTATGTTTACAGTGTCTCGACAATCGCTAATCTCAGATTAACTTTAGGTCGGATTAAACCTTCAGCATACGACCCTTGGTTTAAACATCAGGGGTCCAACATCGTATGGTAAAGGTTTAATCCAACTTAAAGTTAATTTGAAATTAGCGATTGTCGACACACAGTAAACATACTAGCAGTATCGATTAGATAATCTAGTTTAACGAATTTAATCTAAGATTAGGTTTAATCTCGGATTAAATTGCCACTAATTCGAGATTAAATAGTCAATTTATGCAAATTTTTAAACTACCTCCAGGGGTGGATTAAAAATTTGCGGGTTTTTCCCGCTGATCTGGGATTAGTAAGATTTAATCTGAGATTAAGTCTATTATAAGACTGTGTGTCGACAATCGCTAATCTGAGATTAATTTTAAGTCGGATTAATCCTTCAGCATACGGCCCCAGAATGAATCTTGCCCCCTCAAAAATTTGCATAAATTTAAAACATGATACGCTAGATTTTGTTTGAGCAAATTATAAAAACATTATTTTTAACACGAAATTATTAAAATGTTACATTTAGAAAAAATAGTTTTAAAGTTGTTTGCAAAATGATATTATCATCTGCAAAGAGTCTAATTTGTGAGTACTTAACACAATCAACAATATCATTAATATAATCTTTTTCATATTCAGCAGTTAATTCTACACTAAACAAGGTTTAAAGTTTTTTTGGTTGTTTAGGTTGATTTTTAGGTTTCGCTTAGGCTTAGGAAAAAGTTTTTTTTTGTCTTTAATTAGGAAGTGATTTTTTGGAAGATATGCAGAATTTATTTTTTCTGGCGCCAAAAAAATTTGCTTTGAGTTCCAACTTTTTTCGTAATATGTTGCTTAATATTTTAAACGGTTAATATTTTGAATTTAATCTTCCAGCTTAGGCTTGCTTAGGGTTCACATTTCAGCTTTATGCGATCGAAATTCTTACTTTAAATTAAACATTGAAAAGGTGTTTATTTAAAAAAGGCAGGTTTTTTTAATACTCCGAATATCTTAAATGTTTTATTAGAAAAAAAAATATTTTTTTAGTGTTTATTACCAATTCTTTGATATGAAACCTCGAGTATTTTTTATGAATTTTTGATTAAAAAAAATGACGTGAAAAATAGGAAAAAATGGATGTTGTTTTTAATATGCAAATACTTATACATGATTTATTACAAGGGGGAAGATTTATTCTAGATTGAACATCAGAAAAAATCTTCCCCTCTATGTTTAGAATTTTATGCAAATTTTTGCTGTATGCTTTAACACAGGGGGGAATATATATTCTGAGAGGGGAAGATATGTTCTGGCGTAAACCAGAAAAAATCTTCCGGTAGGGGGGGAAAGATATGTAATGGGGGAAGATCTATTCTACGACATCGGCGTTCCGGAGCTCCCAATACCGGCGTTTGTTTAAAATTAAAAATGTTTGACTTAAATTTTTGTTTGATAAATTGTTTTTTTTTTAAATCGACTAATAAAAATAATATAAGTTACACTTAAAACACTTAAACTTTGGTATAGAAAAATTAGTATTGTTACCTAAGCTTTTCTCTAAGAAGCTTTAGAGAAACTCTCGGAGCCCTAAAGCTACGCTCTATTTTATTTACAAAAAAATTAAAATTAATGCAATAGAATATTTTGTCAATACTGTTTTATAATAAAACTTTTTTCTTAAACTTATAAAATAACATAAAAACACTCCTAAAAGAGAAAATAGCTTAACACATAGTTTATTGAAATCGTTTATTTAAACGTGAGCAAACTGGAAGAAACATGAGCAAACTCCGGATGGTAAAAAGAAACATTAGTAATAAAACGTAATTTGTTGGCTACGATTTTTTAATTTCATTTTCTAAAGATAACTTAGTTTTTAAAAACAGGAATAACCCACGGCTTAGCTACCAGTAGATTTTAAAAATATAAAAAAGCTTTAAAAATGTAAAAATAATTGTTAAAAAGTACCTTCGGTAGGCGCGATCAAAGCTATACTTACTCAAATTAAACAACCGAAGAGGCTCACAGTGCCGTTTACACTCGCTATGTAATTATAAACAAGAAAACTTCAAAAAACTTTATTAAATGGTCTACTAAAAATAAAAAAGTTTGTTATATAAAACGCTACTTATGAGTAGTGATTTTTATTGTAATAAGTTAAGCAGCTGTAATAACAATCGTTTTAACATTAAGTTACTTCTTCAGTACTCTTTTGTGCCAGTACTGTTTTTAGTCAAACGCAGACTCTGAAAACGTGAATACATTACTCTTTTGTGTCAGTACTAAATCGTGCCAGTACTGTTTTGTGTCAGAGTCGCGTGGTGTAGCAAACGCAATTCACACAGGACTCTTATGTGCCGTACTTTTTTTGACAAAACTGTTTTGTGGTGTACTTTTTCGTGCGTACTCTTTTGCGAAACCCGGGACAGTTTTGTGGTACTGTTTCGTGCAGCACTCTTATGCGTCGGCTACAGAATAGTAATTAAATCTATATCGCAACAATGGTAAATAGGCTATATTAGCAAAGCAATAACCTTTTTCCGAATATAATTTTTTTCAAAATAAGCAAAAAGTTTTATTTTTATACTAACGCAACAAAAAATAAGGAAGCGCGAAACACTCAAAAAATTATTAATTGCCTATTTTAAAAAGTCTTAAAATTTTGTTAATATCGACCGCACAAAAAACTATAAACAACACACTTTAAAAATATAAAAAACAAACGTTATTTAGCACCTTTTAATTATTAAAACGCAAGTTTTTTTATTTATTAAAAATAAGAATTTATAAATTAATAAAAACAAACGTTATTTATAAATTTAATTAATAATTTTTAATTGACAAAACTAAATGTTTTTTTATTGTGAAACACAAAAAATTATTAACTAAGTTACCTAAACAAAAGAATTTTAAATATTATAAAGAATTTTTAAATGAAGAATATTTGTACTTCTGTTTAACTTTAAAAGCAGTAAACAAATAATCTAAAAACAATATCAACAAATTAGTTCGCGTTACATCGCGACAACATGCAATTTTTAATGATTGTGACTGTTCATGTTGTGGGGACGATGAAACGTCCCATGCATATTTTGTTCATTTTTTACCGGACTGTTTTTTATTAAACATATGAATTGCCTTCGTGTACATTCATTTATTATTTATGCATTTATTAAACAGTAATATAACATTAGCGGCGTTCCTGCCGGTAGTTTGTACTTTTGACGCAGTTCAGTATGGTAAACTCCCGCAACGACAATGTTTAAGCGCAAAGTAAATTTCACAGCAAATTTATATTTCATCAATCGATTAAAAAGGGCGGTTAAAAAAACTACGACTGGATATTGTTGTGCAGTCTAAATAATAAACGATCAGAAACGACACATTTCTCATAGTAACGTGCATTTTTCAATCCTTAAAATTAAAAAAAATGCACAATTCAGTCGTGGTTCCGCTTTACTTACCCTTCCGCTCCCCTTCTGCGTTCGTGAACAACTTTGCCGTTATGATGGGATTCGTAAATATGCTCCAGGAGATTTAACTGACCGCGGCATTGCAGTTGACAATTGGGGCACTAAAATGATGAAAAAAAATTAACCCTTTGGGATTTTTTCCGCTGCATATCCTGCATATCCTGCGTATCCACAGAAGAGATTCCACGCCATCGCTGCTCTGTGGTAAACATGGCGACGAAGACAAGGATGACGCAAGTTTAACACTGTTGAAGTACTGACGCGGAATCCCCTCTGCGGATTTGCAGCGGTTTTTTTTACAAAAAAATCCCAAAGGGTTAACTCCACGGATCTTATTGCAATCATAACTACAACCAATTCTTAAAAGACAGATGTCCTAATCAAAATAACCCAACGATTTGCAGTTTAGATTATTCAAAAAACAGAGATACTTAAACAATATTTTGCAGAAAACCAGCTTTGATAATCAAGATCTTAAGTTTGAATTCGTCTAAATTTCCACCAGCGATAAATGAATTAAAGATAAATTCTATCAGGGTGAAAATAGATGAGTGGTAAAGTAACCAGTAAAAAGTTCTTTAAGAAAATATCACATGCAGAGAAACACATGACGCAACTAAATAATAATTGGTTACATAACCGCTGAAAACTTTTTTTAAATTTTTTTTGCTCGTGGGTTTATTGTTTATTTCTTCCTGATGGAGAGCGGTTACGCCCTTAATTTCAGCCTGGAAGATTTTAGCTTTAGGCTTTTTTTAAAAGAAAAAACAAATCGAGAACGGAAACTGAAGCAAGTTACAAAACTTTTTAAGTTTAGAAGGACTAAAATAGTTGCTTAATATAAAAAGAAAACAAAAAAGTCTGGGAAGAAAAACAAAAACGACCTAACACCATTTTAATATAACAATAATACGGAATAATATTATTAACCACAGAAATAATAATATATGAAATAAAAAACAAGACTATAAACGTTTATTGTAACAATAAAATTTAACATTTCATAAATAAATACGTTTCGCCCCTAAATTTAAACTCTTTCTTAATTAGTTTTTATTTTAATTTAATTCAAAACAATGGTATATAGTTCAAATAATTTTGTTGATTATTAACCACACCACAAACAAAATAAAATAAACACCGTTGTTGACATTTTTTTTCAAAAAAATTGTTCTATTCACTAGATAAAATTGAACGATTTTTTTAATTTATATTACTTAAAATTTGCAGAAATGCAGCTACCAAAATTTTTTTCTGCGATGTTTATCAAAATCCGCTCACTAATGACTAATTTGGGATACCTGTTCACTATTGAATAATTTGATTTATTTAGGACACACCTATTTTATGTCCTTTAAATTACGATTTTGCCAAATTGATACCAAATATAGAGTTAACAGGCACATGTGAGACAGACAATGTATAATTGAAACTTGGACATTCAACCAAAAATATATAATACTATATATTAATATATTTCATATGAAATATACTCAAAACAGTAATACTGGCTAGAGACTGAATGCGCGCCTTATTACTTCCTGTTTAAAGTGTTTTAGTCACAGAAAGTAGTACAATATCAGTACTTATAATCAAAGAATGGTCGTTGGGTAATTATACGTACATTACCTATATTGTGCTTATTAGTGATATTCCCAACCTTAAATATCATGCTCCTTAGCTCCGGCTTTTCAGAACAGAGGGAGATTCGGAGCTCCGCCCGTTACATATACACATATCACGCTTATTTAAGTTTGAAATAAGTTTTAAATAATTTTATTCGTACTTTTTTGTTTTAATAAGTTTTAAAAAGTTTTTATACACAAGAAATTTCGACAAAATATTTTATGATATTACCTTTTATTTAATTATGAAATATCAATAGAAAACTAGGGTTAGCTCCAGAGCTTCTAAAAGCGGAGCTCCGGGGAACATTCCTTGTACATACTTATTTTAACCCTTTCAACCACAAAACCTTTTTTTTTCAAAATTGAGATTGCAACTTTATAGACGTAACTGATTTTATGAAAAATGGGAAAAACACGGTTTTTTTACTAAAACAATATTTTGAAAAACAAATAGCTAAAATTTGCATGCAGGAAATCATAGTTAAAAGTACGTAAGAAGAAATCGCTTTAATACAATAATGTTCTAGAAAGCCCTTCTTTGGACGTTATGAAAGATAATAACCATTTAACGATTAAAGATATTTCGACGAAAAAAGTCCCTAGATTTTGGGTTCCAAGGGAAAGTGTTACCAAAAAATCATCGAAATAAAAGACAAAGTTGACTTTGTCGGTACCGCTTCTTCAAGTGAATTGCAAAAACTCTTGGCACAAATCAGAATAGTTTTAGGATTTTTTTCAAAACAAAATTACTTCAATCAATTTTCCTCGAGCTGCCCCTGTTGGTTCCTTGGTGTAGTCATGCGAATGCGTTTTTCGCTTTGAATTTCTGCCTAAAATATAAAAATTTAAGATATTTTGATGTGGAGCCGAAAGAGCCACGGGTACTAAAGAGTCACAATTTTGGGACCTAAGATCCGCACTTTTTGGGACTAAAGGGCCACAAAAAGGTCACTTTAGAGCCAATGAAGAAAAGCAAAGATATTAGGAGAAGGAAATGGCGGGACCTTAGAGCTGGGTACCAAACAGCCCAGAAGGACCAAAGAGCCAAAAAAGAAGAACTGTTTAGAAATAACGTTTACATGCGTAAATAAACATCGTAAGAGGGACCAAAGAGCCAAACGTAAAAAAATCATTGATAAAATAACTTTTATATCTAATTCGAATGTTTTAAGCTTTGATATAGTTTTGTAATTATTTTTAAACTTTAATTTGTCACACATTTGTGACAACATTTTATATTCCATGCTTTTAAATAAAAAATTTTATTCTAATTAAACACTCTTTTTTTTTCTGCTTATATGTAATTCAAAAAGTGTTTCTCAATGACCGATAGCGTGGCTACTTTTGGCTTTTTAGTACTTTTTTCGCTTACATATTTAAATTTTAACCAATAGAGACATCTTTGAGGTTTTTAAATTTTTTAATTCGTCGATTTAGTTTACAAACTAAATTGAAGGAAGAATAATTTAAAAAACATCATGCGTTCGTTCAGCAGAAAAATTCGTTATGCGTGATTGTTAAGCTATGCCACACAAGAAACACATTTTTTTTAAAATTGAGTTTTAGACAAAATTACAAATTTTCAGATATTAAACACAAATTAATAAGTGATCTTCCTAATCTCCAATATTATGCTCCAGAGCTTTGACCATTTAAAGCGGAGGGAGTTCCGGAGCTTTGCCTTTAAAAGTAGCGATTTTAAGTTTATTAAAGCTTGAAATACTTTTAAAATTATTCTATTTGTATTTTTAGTGTTTCAAATAAGTTTTGAAAAAAAAATTAAATTTACAAAAAATAATTTTGATCTTTATTTTATTTGGCCAATAAGAAATACAATCAAGAAAATCTATAGATCTATGAATTATTAAGAAAACGAATTATTCGTTAAAAAAATGCATAAACATTGGAGTGATTCAAAAAACTTAATAAAATAAAGTTTATTGTAATGTGTTGCAATAGCAAACTTGTTAAAATAATAAAAATATAGAGTAAGTCCTCTCTAATGTGTTTATTTAGAAAATTACGCCTTATAACGTTGTTAAAAAACAAAGCCCCGTCAAATGCTCTAAAGTCCCGTTTTTTTGGCTCTTTGGTTCTAATAAGTCAGGCTCTTAAGTCCAACTCTCTGACCTTTTGGCTGATTTGTGTTTTTCATGATTATCTCCCATTTGGCTCTTTGGTCCCTTTCGTTCGCGCAGCTTGGCTCTTAGGTCCCCGTTTTTCCGGCTCTTTAGTACCTCGCTCTAATGTCCCATGGCTCTTCTGGCCCGTTACCGGTATTTTGCGCAGCTTGGTTAAATTCTAATATCAATTATTAGCTGTTGTTTTCTTCTCATGCAAAACTATAAAAACAAATTTGATTATAAAATTTTTTTGTGCAGAGTGAAAGCCTGAAGTAAGAGCGAAAAAGTGAAAATTAAAAGAATAAAGACTGTTCGAGTAAAATAAAATCAATTCAATGAAATAAATCCGTAAAAATATAATATTTATGAAAAAACTGCATTTGTCTAGATAGAACGTCAAGTCATCTATTAAGCTATATGCGCAGTTCATTTCTTTATTTTGCGCATGGAAAAAATGACAACCGATGGCCAAAATTAAGCTACCAGAATTTAAGTCAGTTACCCTAACTGTGGAAATTGCGAAATTTACAAATGTGTAAGTTTGTTATTTTTTAAATTCGAAAAGTAATTTTAGTAATATTTTTTATTTAATAAAAAATAATAATTATGCGTTTATTAATTCAAAAATTTCAAGCAATATTTTTAGGAAATAAGCCCCTGAAATTAATTTTTTGCAGAAAAATAAAAGAATTTTAAAATAGAGCACATATCAGTTGTTAAAAATTACTTCCTAAAAAGCTCTTAATTTTTACACGATTGCAACATGTTGAAAACCGAATATCAGAGGTCAAGGAACATGACTATAGGCAAATTAAACCTAGTTGAGCTCACGATTTTTAGTATATAATCGACTATTCAAGAAAAACAAAAGATTTTAAAATTTTTAACAAAATTCGTTAATATTAAAGATTAAATACCGTATTTAAACATTTATTTATGTAATTACTCAATTTGTAACCCAAATGCAAATTATTTATAAGGGCTACAGTTGACAATTTTTTATATTTTGTGAAAAGACTGAAAGTATGTAAAAAATCCTACGTTTCAATTTGTTTTTTAACGTCATAACCGCACAATTTTCATTGGACTTCTCATATACCAATTGAAATTTACAAGTTCAGCCAGATATAATTCCTACCATAATGGAACATGACTAACGATTAAAATACCTTTCGGCTTCCCAGCTCCTGGAACCATTATATCTGGGAAAAGACTGGCCAGGGTCTTGCTGAGATGCTCTTGTTGCGCCAAAAACTGTTGCTGTTGTTCCGCTAAACCTTCCATTTTACCTTTTTTTGATAAAAAAAATTTAAAAAAAAAGTTTTTCTAATTTTAACCGAGAATATTTTCAAACGCTGTCAGCAATCCACAGCGCCGACTACGCGATGAACGCATATCGATGTGTATTTTGTTCAATGTATATAGGTTCTGCGTTCTCGCTCTCTCCCCCCTTCTTTCTTTCCAATCCGGCGTTCATTCGGCGTGTGCGTTCACTCTCCCGCTCCTTGTGTTATTCATCCGAGTGGGCATTCTATAGGAACTACGCGAGCGGTGTAGCGAACGCATTCCCAACTCGACTCCGTTGTACGGCGTGGAATACGCGTCCGTCTATTGAATTTTTATGCCAGCGCGGCGAACGTATTCTCCGGCCGACTGGCAAAGGGCGGCCAGAGAAATCTTTTCATTTTTTCTGTTGCGATAACGTCTCAACTCACCACCGCACCATCCCACAGCCAATATCGGCGTCACTACAGCGAAACGAGCCACAGTCTTTATAAAATGGCCCGTATGCAGAAATTGGACTATGGTTGAATTATATCAGGCTCAGGCTGACGCCGAAAATTAGTATATGGGTGGACATGAGGGGACCAATTAAAATTCTGCGGTTATTACGTTTTGTTTAAAAAACAAATAATAACACAGATTTTTTTTAATTCCACCTTTTTACATAATACACAAAAAGTAACAAATTTTAGCTCTTTAAAAATTTTGCATTTGGGTTTCAAATTGAGTATTTTGATAAATAATTATTAAAATAGGAGTTTTGATCTTTATTATTAAACCGCTTTCGTTAAAAATTTTGAACGGTTTTATTGTTAAATAGTCGATTCAATACAGCAATTATCGAGGGCAGCTTGATTTTATTTGCCTATAGACCTACCTCGCATAACAAAAATTGAGTTAGCGATCCCACCACGAAACAAAGTTCCTCTCAAATTAAATGCATTTTGTTGTATTATTTTTGAAATTAGAAATACCAAAGGTGGATAATCTAATAAAGGTATGTCACAGCGGTCTGTAGCAGCGTGCATCATAAAATCCAATTCTGGCCGGACGTGCGACTTCTGGCCGGACATACGGCTACTGGCCGGACGTGCGGCTTCTGGCCGGACGTGCGGCCCGAATTGGATTTTATGATGCACGCTGCTACAGAGCGCTATGACATACCTTTATTAGATTATCCACCTTTGGAAATACTACAAACAAGAAAACATCTATTTTAGAAATTTTGACATGCTTTTTTTAAATTAAAAAATTTACATATGAAAAACTTTGTTAATGTTTAAAATAGCTCTAAATAATGGCCAGAAGTTGACAAAAATATTCAATATTGTTTTAATACTGTTGTTCAATCTTCGGTTTCCGAAAAAATTTGGTAAAAATCATTAGTTTCAAAACGAATTCTAATTTCGTGGCGGGATCGTGAACCCAAAATTTTGTAATGCTAGATAGGTCCATAGAATTTAGTCTTAATTTTCCAAGGTTTAATTATAAATTTTGTGCTATTTATGGTAAAAATAGGTTCATAACATAAATACATAAGGTACTTAAGACAGATGTTCAAAATTTTGTGCTATTTATGGTAAAAATAGGTTCATAACATAAATACATAAGGTACTTAAGACAGATGTTAAAAATTTTAGTTTCAGCTTCAGACAATTTAGAGAAATAAGCCTTCGAAAAATGGACTTTACCCCCTAATCACATTTCTGCATACTGACTTCGACTCTTTCTGTAGTTAATAAAAATGCTGTTTTAAATTAAAAATAAGTCACAGTCGCATATATTTTAAACGAATTGTGGCTTATTTTACCGTAGTAACGACGATATGGGAATTGTGTGGCATAATGGAATCGTACAATCTGTTAGCGATCCAACTCAACCCCGAGAAAACTCGCCCGACGTCAGTTTGTGGCATTTTTAACAGCGAAAAAATACAGACGAAAAAACCATTTACACCTGAAATCAACGCAGCAGAGACTTAAAGTAAAAAAAGTTGTGATGACAGCTTTTTTTAAATTCGTTCCAGTTTTATAGGCATTTAACAGAAACGGCAAGAATTACGATGATAACGATTGATTTGAAAATTCATTCACTGCACAGTAAATAACAAAAATCACCTGAAAAAAAAAACAAAAAATTTGTAATTTCGTGTTCACACTTGACTCATCGTAGCAATTTTATTAAAGATACTAATACTTAGACAAAATGGAAAATCTTGTAAACATTTGTTTTTGCAAACCCAAACTAAAAGTTTTTTCTATTTTGCATAAAGCAGGACATGCAAAGCCGATATTTCTCGGTACTAATGCGCAACAAAATGCTACATAACAATATCAAAAACAATCAAATTATCAGAGACTAGAGTTTCTCAGTCAGAACTTGATCCAGGGACCTTCAGTATCCAAGAAATATGTTCTTTCACTGCGCCACAACCCCGACATTTACATGCATTCAAATGAGTGACTAGCATTGAAAAATGCTCTAAGAATAGAGCAGGAAAAAGGGGCGATTTTTCCCCGGGCGTATGTTTAGACAGAAAAGATGTAGACTAGTCTGAGATGGACATTATGTGGACTATAGGAAATTTGCATTTGGTTTGGCCAGCTGCTCACTAAATAAAAATTTCTACGATATGATAATGATTTGTTTATACATTGATCTAATCACACAGCACTGTTGCATTTTTTTTTAGTTTGATGAAATGTCAATTGAAAAAATCATACTCACAGCAATCTTTGACAAGCGCGAAATCGCCACTTTTTCAATTAGAAGGTTATATTTGTATGTTAAGAAACAACTATAAGTTTGAAAAAGTGGCGATTTCGCGCTTGTCAAAGATTGCTGTGAGTATGATTTTTTCAATTGACATTTCATCAAACTAAAAAAAATGCAACAGTGCTGTGTGATTAGATCAATGTATAAACAAATCATTATCATATCGTAGAAATTTTTATTTAGTGAGCAGCTGGCCAAACCAAATGCAAATTTCCTATAGTCCACATAATGTCCATCTCAGACTAGTCTACATCTTTTCTGTCTAAACATACGCCCGGGGAAAAATCGCCCTTTTTTCCTGCTCTATTCTTAGAGCATTTTTCAATGCTAGTCTACCACTTTTTTTGAATTAAATTAAAAAATAGCCTAATAAACTATAGTTTTAGCTGCGCAATGACATATGTTTATAATCATTCCGTTGCCGAGATAAAATAAAAAATAATAATAAGAAGAAGATGAATTTAAATTACAAAATTAACCCACGTTGTTTAATTATAGTTAGTGCGGTGCAGATGCGCTCCAGACAAAGTTTACCTACGTTCTCTAAATATAGTTGGCGCGATGCCGTGCACCAATGATTGCAATTATAATTTTTAAAGTAATAATAATAATAATAATAATAAGATGATGAACATGAATAACAAAATTTACTCACGTTGTCTAAGTATAGTTGGCGGGGTGCGGTGGGTTAAATTGCTGTTGGCACCCCGCACCACCGATGATTATCGGCGCGTGGCGCTCCCGCGCCACCGACGCTTATTATTATGTTTTAATAAATAAAACTTTGAATTAATTTTGTCATCAGTAATGCAAGAATTAAAAAAAGTACTCTGTTGTTTTTGCCGTTTTCCGCGCGGTTGAAGCAGATGGCGCTGGGAACTGGCGCCGTTTCCTGCCACCAATTAAAACCGGTCTGCTATTTTTGTGCGGTTTTTATGAGGGATGTTGGTTGTCTGCTCTGTACAATTCTTATTGTTGCCAAAAGGCTGTTATTGTGCGGTTGGGAGTTTTTATTTGTCTATTTTTCAATTTTTTATTTTGATCAATAAATCGATAACAAGGACCTAAATGAAAAAAGTGCTTCCTAAGAAAGTTGCGTAATTCCTTCTTCTTTCTAATGAGCCCATGTTTATTTTTGATCAATCAGTAACGAATGAGGAATATCGTTTTTAAGAATGGAGCGTTGGAATAATAAGAAGAAGAAGAAGAAGAAGAAGAAGAAGAAGGTTCTGAATTTCAAAATTTACCCACGTTCTCTAATTATGGTTGGCGCGGCGCCACGGGGCTAAATCGCCCCGTGGCGCTCCCGCGCCACCCATGATGTTCCCCCGAGCGTCGAGCAACGGAACGCAGTTCCGCTTCAAGAAGCTCCAAGAGCTCCGGAGTTCGGCCCTTTTTTACACTAATTTTATGAATAATTAAACAGTGGTATGCCATAGATTATTTGGTTAGATTTGTTTTGTAAACTAATTAGTTTTTTTTTGAAATTTATTTAAAGCGATAAAAACAGTCTGCAAATAGAGCAACTTTAAATGTATTTCAAACTTAACTAATTTCAAAATCGCTTATTTAAGGGGCTGACTCCGGAGCTCAGAATTTACCTTCGCTCTAAATAAACCGGAACTCCGGAGCTTAATATTTGAGGGTAGGAACACCAGAAATTCAAATGCATTTCGTATTGGTGGTTTAAAACGTTAAATTTTGCTGTAAGCAGGAATCTTAAAGGCAATTATAATTGCCTTTAATTGGTAATCAACAGACGTATAGCAATATCTTGTATTAAAAAAGTCTTGAAAACTAAAAACTTAAATTCTTTTGTAGTTTTTTGTGTATAATAATATTAGAAAAGACCTGACTACTTCTAAACCTAATTTCTAATGTCACTAGTGTTTTCTTATTCCCGCTTTATTATTGTTAAAATGTATTTTTTAGAAAAAATAAGCTGATATTTTTATTATGCTGACATTCAGTTCTATCAAATTTTGATATTTGGTAAACTTGGATTAAAATATAAGCAATATATTAAAAATCCACTCATCTGAATTTAGAAATACACGGATGCGCATGCGGATGTTAAAAACCGTGCCCGTGCGGATGTCAGCGGATGCGGATGCCAATATTGGGCACATCCCTAATCTTTTTGGTAAAATACCAGTAGCTGCAAACGTAGGTTTGGTTTATTTTTCGCCTAGTACTGTATATTAGAATTCACGCAACGATTTAACATTGTAAACCATTTCAATTGCTTCTGGCCGTTGGTCGTCACGCGCGGGTTATACTGTAAGAATGTTAATGGAATTCTGACTTTATCGCAGGAAAAAAAGTTGTAACAGTGCCAAGACACGGTTTTTGCTGCCATTACATTAATTAGTCAATTTTGAGGACAACAAACTATTCTGAGCTATTAATCGTGGTTACAGAATGGTGAGAATCGTAGCTACGACAATTTTACCAGCAACAAACAATGCTGCCAGCCTCCCTCCCCTTCACCACAATACACTAGTTCGGAATAAGCGTCTTTTACTGTACGAGAGAGGGTACAAAAAGAAAAAAAATAAAATTTGAAAAAATCTTAGCTTTCCTAGTTTCTTAAGTTTAAACCTATACTTCATAAAAATTGCTACACGATGATATGTTTCACTACGTTGAAGTGCTGTAATATATCAGTTTGTGCTAAATAATTTTTTGTTTTTTAATTAAACGTCACAATAGTTTAAAATCACCACTAAAATAGTATTATCCTGAACAGTGATTTCGAATTAGTAAAAATAAAGATGAAATTTGTGCTTTTAAAATAATTTTAAACCTACATAGTTTTTTTCAATCTTTTTGCTTGTAAAACTAGCAAAATTAAAAAAAATAATTTCAAAAAGTCCATTCCAAACTTTTAAATTAAGCATTTTCTGTAATTGAAACATTAAAAAACTGGGAAACAAGAGCGCCAGCAGCGCCGTACCTACGAAGCGGAAAAAAAACTAAAAATCCCCAAAAATTGCTTTTGCAATATTTAAAAAGTATTTAAGAAATTTTGAAGAGAAGGGGTCGAGATTTTAAACCAATAAATATTTGAAATATTTCAAACCGTAAAATGTACTAGTCGCTCGCTGTTTCTCAATTTTCCCTCTACATATGATTGGCGCTAATACTTATGTAGCCTCTTCCTAACACTAAAAAAACCCTTATTCCGAACTAGTCTATATCAAACACCATTTTAAATTTTTCCCTTGTCTTACTCGCGCGAAAACGGTTAAAACTGTTGTGGGAGCTGAGCTAGCATAACTTTGTGTTGGAAAAAGTCACAAGGGCCTTCAACGTATAAACCTTCGGGTTTTTGTATACTTTCTTATTGAGTGTATTTAGATGCTTGAATCATAATTGCACGCAAGTAACACGACGGATAAAAATTAATTCCGAACGTGGTGTTAATAATCCTACAAAGCTATGCTAAAACTTTCCAAAAAAAAAAATGTATAAAAGTTAATGATCAATTATATTTTTTCACACCAAAAGGAAACTACATATTATTTTATAATTTTTTGGAAACATGTTTGAATCAAGAAATTAAAAAAAAAAAAACAGTTTAATTAACTTTCATTTAGAGGCTATTTTTGAATAACATGTGAAAAAATTATTGTTGTGACTTTTTGAGCTCAATAAGTATTGGGCGTAAAAAATTTTCCTTCCGTTTTATTGATTGACTTGTGGTAAATAAACGCGCTCTACAACGTTGGGCGAATTCCTGCGTTCTTATTTTTACACATGTCCGCCTGCTTTTCTGGCGCATAAAAATAAGGTTACAATAACTGGGTGATGTTAAAATTTAATACAAATACCATTACTATGAAAATATGAAATTTACCATATTGATTCTAAAGTCATGGTTTCTAGAAGATTGTAAAATAATATAAAATTTTTATTGAATCATGCGGTTTTATACCTCTGCCTGTTTTAAAAATTCTTCCCCTTATTTGTTTTCATCAGCTGGGGATTCCTAATAAACAAGTGAGTGCAAAATGAATTTACAACATTGCTTTTTTTGCATTGTCTTTCAGTGTGCCATGTAGTTATCTTGACTGCTGTGTTATTACAACTTCTTTAGTTCTTTTGTCTGTCTCTATTTATTTTTGTTTATATTGTACATAGATTTAGCTCAGATCACAATTTAAACATGTAAATTGGATTTTAATTTTATTTATTTTTATTTTACGCATTTTTATGGATAAAAAATCAAGCGGTCAAAATCGATACCTGCTATTGGAACTATAAACCAAAAAACGAACCGCCAAAATGTCATCTCTTACGCCTGTAAGCAATTTAGATTTGCAAGAAAATGAAATTTCTTCAGTTCAAAAGGCTTGGAGCGCTGCCAAAGGCAGTGACACTGATGGAAACAGGCCAGGTCTTGTGGCGTTTCAACAAATTTTTATGCAAATGGAAGAAATAAGGGCTGTATTTGGATTTATTGGCTTTGATGATCCTAACTTTATACGACACACTAAGATTTTTACCAACTACCTCAACAAAATCTTGTCTCACTTGGATAATATAGAAGAGTTTGACAACCTTTGCCTAAATCTTGGTAGGTGAAAATACTGTTGTTACTAATTTTAAAATACCTGTAGAAATGACAACTAAAAAAACTATAAAGTTTTTAAATAAACTGTTTTAAATTTATTTTAAGAAGTTTCAAAAAATAAATTTTCAAAACTTTAAGAGATTGCAATTTTTAGTTATAGATAAATTTATAATAACAACATTTTAGGTCTTAATATTCCACAAAGAAATAAAAATTCCTCAAAAATTAAATGACTTTTAATTTAAAGTATTGACACATTTTCTTAAATAAGCTGCGCCCACAAAAATCAATAGATTATAATGTTAAAGTATGTCCTGAGTCTCAAAATAAAAATTAGATGCGTTTGCAAAAGTCAGGTGTGCGGTTTTGAAACTCGTACCTGAAAACTAAAAAAATCTGTAAAAAATTTTTATAGAAAATTAACAAAATTCTTTAAATATGTTGCAATTAATCTTTTGCTTTCAAAAGTGGTAATAACTTGTGCAATATTCAGGCTATTTTAAAAACCAAACTATTTTTCTCCATATTTAAACAAAAAACAAAATGATGTTATCAGAATATAATACAAATCATTTTATTGGTTAGCAAGATATTACAGCTTAAATTTTGAGTTTGATTGTCAGTGCAAAGAAATTTTGTACACACTTTTATTAGGGTATTTAAGAAAAAGCTTAACAACAGCTTAGCCTGGGAGGAAGTTGGACCGGTCACAACCCTCCCTTTTTTTGACAAAAAATAAAAATTTGAGGGGATCTTTGGGAATAATGTTTAAAAATTTTGTTACTTAAAACTAAATCACTAAACTACGTCACTAAAACTACGTTTGTTTCTGGAAAGATATAATAGCTAAATTTCAAGTTTTGTCAGCAGTGCATGAAATTTTTGTAGACACTGTAATTTTTAAATATAAGAAAAGCTCACCAAAGACATAAACAGGTGGTGGTATAGGTAGGTGTATTTTGCAACCCACCTCTACTTTTCGCCAGTGGAGATAAAATTTCGGAGCTCTGTGAGAACAATTTTTAGAAATTTTGTTTATTTTTTGCTTTGGTCAGTGCTTAATGATTTTACTTTTTTACATGTTTAAAGTTAATACCTATCTTTAAATTTCTGCTTACAAGCGCAGGCTTTTTCTGTTGATACATTACTTTAAAGCCTGGTTCACACTGCTGCTATAGGCAACAGGCAATAGTGGTTGAAGCAAAGTTCTAATTTTATCACAATTTCGCGATAGGCAACAGCGCAAAACATGCAGTTTCAGCATATTATGTGTGAAATTAGTAAATATGAAATTTATGCAAAGAAATAAAGTTTTTTTAAATTGAATTTGAATACCAATAACATTTTATTTTATTTTTTTCACATTATGGGCGCATTTTTTTTGAAGAATATGGATAAAAATATGGGTAAAAATATTGATTTTAATGAATATTTGCTAATTTTAATTCAAAAACTACTAGAAATTTATGATGAAACTAAAAATAACATTTAAATATAATTTTTATAAAAGATTATTGGGATCTAAATAACCAAAAGACTTAATACTCTCTTAACCTTCAGTATCAAAATTTTAATAAAGACAGCTATTTTACTAGAGCAGAATAAAATTTGTACAGAAAATTTTGCGCTGTAACGGAGAAAATTTGACAATAAATGTACATAGAAGCTTTTATCCCTAACATTAGGAAAAAAATCTGCACTGCAGCGCAGAGTTTATTTTTTATTTTACACTTCACAAAAAACGCGCCATTTTTGTGTGATTGCTTTTGGAATGTCTTTTGTAATTTTTTATAAATATTATGAAAAGGATATAACTTATTAATTTGGAATTTGAATTAATAAAAATTATTAATGAAATTAAATTTTAAAAAATCCAAGGGCACTGAGATTTGAGGTAAGTCCAATCTTTCATAAAAAACAATGCCTAAAAACGCGTTATCAATGCAACCAAAATATTTATTGCTTTAAGAATTTCTTGAAATTTTGCTAATTATTTTAAGACATTAACATCTGTTAAAAATCATAGTTTGTTTTTTATATAAGATCATGTAACACCAATTTTATCGCAGTAAATGATTATCTAATTACATTTTCCAAATTTATTGCCGTAAAAAATAATTGTTTAATGCCCTTTCTGAAGTTTCAAAGAAGCAAAAGTCGATATTTCGCAGCTCTGTCCTATTTTTTTTGCAAATCTAAAATTTAAAAAATCCTTGATATTAATTTTTTATGTAATTATGGTAATTTGACTAGTAATAACTGAATTGAGCTAATTTTCAAAAAAAAGCTGCTGTGAATTGTATATTTTTTGTGTGGGATTCTGTAAAAAATAACACTCCTTGGTTGCTTTTCCCATTTGCAACTAATCCATAAGCTACGATGCATTGTTTGTAAGCTTATTTTTGTCATATTCATAGGCGTACATCCTTCCTAATATGGTTTTTGCAGAGGAACCGTAAGTGGACAAACTTCAGGATTTTGAGGAAACCTTAATTAAAATAGGCCCGCCAAAAACGGCTGAAAATTTAATCCTTTGGGATTTTTCCGTTTAAAAAGCAGTGCAAATCGACAGAGGTGAATCCCAGCCATTGTGCTGCTCAGTATTAAACGCCCTACATATTGACTTACTGGACACAATATTTAACACTGAGCAGCACTGGCGTGGATTTTCTTTTGCGGATTTGCAGCAGAAAAAATTCAAGGTAAAAAAGGAGTATCTCCAAAAATTTCTTTTATATTGAGACCCACAGTTTGTATTTTTTTGGGGAGAGGGTCTGGGGTATGGGAACCCTTAAATTTTAGGGGGAAGGAGTTAACAGTTTTTAGATTTGTTTTGGGAGGAGGAAAAAAAAATAACCCAAAATTTTGAATAGAGGCGTGTTGCTACGTTCTAGATTTTAAAGGATCATATAACCCCCAGTTTTACAGCCTCCCAAATTTTTATGGAGAGTAACGGATAACTATATAGTTTGAAACCTTCTAGATTACAGGGGAGGAAACCCTAAAAAAACATAAATAACGGGTTGAGAATTCGGGGGGGGGAAAGAACGGTTGAGAACTTTAGTCAAAAAAAACTTATTTTGAAGGCGGCAGTGGTGGTTGGGATTTATAAATGACCCAACCCCTTCCACCAATGAGAATAAATCCAAATTTTAGATGAGGGGAGGGGGTCAACACTTTCAAGATTTTAAGAGGTATAACCCTCAACTCCCCCAATCCTCCATACATTACTCATATGGTATTTTCTGTGATGCCCAAAAAACGCATTTATTTGCCTCACTGTTTCAGCAACAATTTAAATAAATGTTGGGAAAATTATATTTGGTTTTAAGTACTATTGTAATATTGCAGTATTCCAAATGATTTTGAGTTTAAACTGTGTTTTAAACTGTGTTTTGAACCGTGCTATCGCCAGTTGCCTGTCACCAATTGCCTGTCTCCTATCGCCTATTGCATAATGCAGCAGTGTGAACCAGGCTTAAGTGTTCAGTTTTTAATTTTAAACATATAGAATTAATAATTAAACTCTTTTTAGCATAATGTTCAAAAAAATTTTGCTTTTCAGAGTATTTTTTGACAAAAAAGGGTTTTTGGTCTATCATAAGGACAGAAATAATATTTTCACAAAAATCATTAAAACTAAAGTCAAAAATTGGAGGGGCTGCCTGGAGCACCACAGTGTCAAATCAAGACTAATAAAATAACTTTGAAAGCATTTTTTGAAACATAGTTTTTTGGGACATATAAACCCTAAAATATGAGGGCTGCCATTTATAGTTACATTCACAACTTTTATTGAGTTCCTAGAGATAAAAATATGACTAAGAATTACCTATAAGTTAATTTGGCGTCATTATAGGCAGAATTCATGCAGGAGTTCGTCAAAACACAGAGTTTCGACCAGTCTATTGGGACACTTTTGCAGCAGCCTTAATCAGTTGTGCCTTGGATGAGCCAAACTTCCCAGTACAAGTTATTTGGAGAAAAGTGGTCCTTTACATGATCTACAAAATGAAGGAAGGCTATCACAATGCACTCTATGGATCTAAATAAATCGCATATGCAAAATTACTAGCTTCTAGTTTCTTTGTGCCATAATATAATCAAACACTTATAAACATTGTTTTTTCCTCCTATGGGCTATCTATGAAGATCAATAAGATTTTAAGAACAGCAAAAAATGATTGAATTTGTGCTTAAAAAACTTATGCACCATACTGAATATTCATCCTATGGCATTATACTCTTCAATACTGTGAATTATGTATGGCAAAATAAAGTCAGTCAGTTATTTAATACTTACCTATGACAAAAATAGGTAAGGTAGATAGCTTCCAAATTTGGAACAAACCGCTCTAGAAAAAATTTAGAGCCCTTTTCCTTACCAAAATTTTTGTTTTACTATGACAACCTATTTTTCTCTCTTTTTGCAATTTTTAATTGGACCCCTAACCCCCCGCCAATTGCAGTTTAGGCTAGCGATAATCAAAATTAAGTGTTGGCAGAAATTTAAATCAGTTGTACTTGTAACAAAATTTTTGGTAAGGAAAAGGGCTCTAAATTTTTTCTAAGACATTTGGAATATCTACCTATTTTTGTCATAGGTAAGTAGTTAAATAACTGACTGACTTTATTTTGCCATACATTCACGTATTGAAGATATAATGCCATCCCATAAATATTCGGTATGGTGCATATAGTTTTTATAAGCACAAATTCGGTCATTTTTTGCTGTTCTTAAATTCTTTATTGATCTTCATCAATAGCCCAAAGGAGGAAAAAAATAAATGTTTATAAGTGTTTGGTATTATTAGTGGCACAAAAAGGGACTAAGGCTAGTAATTTACATATGCGATTTTATTTAGATCCATGGAGTGCATTGTGATTAGCCTTCCTCATTTTAGTTTAAAGCATGTAAAGGGACCACTTTTCTCTCAAAATAGCTTTGCTACTCGGAAGTTTGGCTTCATCCAAGGCACCAACTTTGATTAAGGCTGCTCCAAAAGTGTCCCAATAGACCGGGTCGAAGCTCTGTGTTTTGACAGACTTTTCTACATGATTTCTGCCCTATAATGACGCCAAATTAACTTATAGGGCGGGTTGACCTTTTTAGGTCATATTTTGTATCTCTCAGGAAACTCAATAAAAGTTGTGAATGTAACTATTAATGGCAGCCCCTCCATATTTTTAGGGTTTCATATGTTCCCCAAAAAACTATGTATAAAAATGCTTTCAAAATTATTTATTGGTCTTGATTTGAGACATCCTATGTGCTCCAGGCGGCCCCTCCAATTTTTTGACTTTAGTTTTAAAATGATTTTTGTGAAAAATATTTATTTCTGCTCCTTATGATAAGAACCAAAAAACCCTTTTTTGTCAAAAAACTCTCTGAAATTTTTTTTGAACATTTATGCTAGAAAATAGTTAATTATTTAATTCTGTATGTTTAAAATTAAAAACTGAACACTATAACCTAATTACGCCTATATGCAAAAAAATAGGCGATAGGAGACAGGCAATTTTAATTGACAGGCAAATTGGCGAACTAACCACATTTTCAAAATTAACGCAGTTTAAACTCAAAATCAATTTGGAGGTTTGCTCCTACAATCCATACTTAATATAATTTTCCCAAACATATTTTTGTGAAACTAACAGTGAGGCAAATAAATGCGTTTGACAGTACCATATGAGTAATATGTATGGAAAATTGGGGAGTTTAAAGATTATACCTCTTCAAAATCTTGAAAGTGTTGACCCCTCCCTCATCTAAAATTTGGATTTATTCATTGGTGGAAGGGTTAAGATCATTATAAAATCCCAACCACGTCCGCCTTCAAAATAAGTTTTTTGACTAGAGTTCTCAACCGTTTTCCCCCCCCGAATTCTCAACCCGTTATTATGTTTTTTCAGGTTTCCTCCCTGTAATCTCAAAAAGTTCGAATTTTATAGTTATCCGTTCTCCGCTAAAAATTTCCAAAAGTTCAATTTTATATGGATTTTTTCAAAATCTCAAACGTAGCAACACGCCTCTATTGGAATTTTGAGTTATTTTTTTTTCCTCCTCCCAAAACAAATCTAAAAACTACAGTCCATCCTGAATTTAAGATACAAACCCTACCGAAAAAATCGAATATAGGTACTCAATATAAAAGAAAATTTCTTTTGGAGATACTCCTTACCTTGAATTTTTCTGTGCAATCCGGCAAAAGAAAATTTGGCCATATTCTGATGTTAAATATTGCTGTCAGGTAGTCAATATGTAGGGCATTTGATACTCAAGCAGCACGATGGCTGAGTTCACCTCTGTCGATTACAGCTATTTTTTAAACGGAAAATTTCCGAAGGTTAGTTTTTTCAGCGGGCCCTATTTTTCCCTCGAAATCCTGAAGTTTGTCCCAGTTTTACGGTTTCCTCTGCAAAAACCATATTGGATGTACGCCTATGAATATGACAAAAATAAGCTTACAAACAATGCATCGTGACTTATGGATTAGTTGCCAATGAAAAGCGACCCAAGGAGTGTATTTTTTACAAATTGCCAGCACAAAAAATATACAATTCGCCGGCGGCTTTTTTTTTGAAAATTAGCTAAATTCAGTTTATTTACTAGTCGAATTACCATAATTACATAAAAATAATCTCAAGGATTTTTTAAATTTTTAGATTTGCAAAAAAAATCCGGCACAGCTCCGAAATATCGACTTTTGCTCTTTGAAACTTCCGAGAAGATTAAGAACGATTATTTTTTACGGCAATAAATTTGGAAAAAATGTAATTCAAGATAATCATTTACTGCAATAAAAGTTGGTTTTACATGATCTTATATAAAAAACAAACTATGATTTTTTAACGAGTGTTAATGTCTTCAAAATAATTCCGCAAAAATTTTCAGAGAAAATTCTTAAAGCAATAAATATTTTTGGTTGCACGCGTTTTTAGGCATTGTTATGAAAATTGGACTTACCTCAAATCTCGGTGCCTTTAGAATTTTTAAAATTTAATTTCATTAATAATTTTTATTAATTTGCCGAATTCCCAAATTAATCATTATTATCCTTTTTTCAGTAGATATTTATAAAAAATTACAAAAGACATTCCAAAAAGCAATTGGCATTTTGAATATAAAAATGAAAAAATAAACTCTGCGCTCAGGTGAATTTTTTTTTTCCTAATGTCAGGATAAAAGCTTATGTACATTTATTGTCGGAATTTTCTCCGTTTTCACGCAAAATTTTCTGTACAAATTTTATTCTGTCTCATAAAATAGCTGTCTTTATTAAAATTTTGATACTGAAGGTTAAGATATTAAGTCTTTTGGTTTTGTTTTTTTGGGATCCCAATAATCTTTTATAAAAATTATATTTAAATGTTATTTTTGAGTTCATAAATTTGCGTCGTTTTTGAATTAAAATTCCACAAATATTCATTAAAAATCGATATTTTTTACCCATATTTTTATCCATATTCTTTCAAAAAAAATGCGCCCATAATGTGAAAAAAATCAATGAAGTTCAAAATTCGATTAAAAAAAACTTTATTTCTTTGCATGAATTTCATATTTTATTAATTTCACACATAACCTGTGAAAGTTTGCCATGTATTCTATCGCGAAATTGTGACCACTATTGCCTGTTGCCTATGGGCTTTAATCTATCGACGAAAAAAGCCTGCGTATAAGCAGAAATTTAAAGATAGGTCAAATTTCAAAGTTAGTCTGAGAGTCAATAGAAGCGAAAAATAAAAACAAAATTTCTGAAAATTGTTCTCCACAGAGCTCCGAAATATTATCTCCCCACTGTGACGAAAATTGAGAGTAGATTCAAAAAAGTGCACCTACCTCCTACCGCCGGCCTTGTTTATGTCTTTGGTGAGCTTTTCTTATATTTAAAAAAAGTACGGCTAAAATTTAATACACTGCTGACAAAACTGAAATTTAGCTCCTTATATCTTTCCAGAAACAAACGTAGTTTAGTCGACGTAGTTTTTGATGATTAGTTTTAAGTAACAAAATTTTTTTCAACGTCCGAAGATCCCTCGATTTATTTTTTGTCAAAAAAAGGGAGGTTGGGCGGGGTCCGACTTCCTCCCAGGCTAAGCTGTTGTAACTTTTATTTAAATACCCTAATAAAAGTATATTGTACAAAAATTTAGCTAACAATCAAACTCAAAAATTTAACTGTAATTTTGTTGCTAACCGAAAAATAAAATGATTTATATATATTCTAATTCAGCATCATTTTGTTTTTTGTTAGATATAGAAAAATAGTTTGGTTTTTAAAAATGGCCTGAATATTGCACAAATTATTACCACTTTTTGAAAGCAAAAGATCACTGCAACATCTTAAAGAATTTTGTTAATTTTCTATAAGAAAATTTTTTTACAGATTTTTTTTTAGTTTTCAGGTACCGTAAAACGCAAAAAATTAACTCGGAACACATCTAATTTTTATTTTGAGCTCAGAAACAGTACTTAACATTATAATCTATTGATTTTTGTGGGCGCCACTTATTTAAGAGAAAAATGTGTCGATACTTTTAATTAGAAGTCATTTAATTTTTGAGGAATTTTTATTTCTTTGTGGAATATTAAGACCTAAAATGTTGTTATTATAAATTTATCTATAACTAAAAATTGCAATCTCTTAAAGTTTTGAAAATTTATTTTTTTGAAACTTTCTTAAAACAGTTTATTTAAAACTATGGTTTTTTTCAGTTGTCATTTCTAGGTATTTTAATTTAGTAACAACATAGGCCTACCAAGATTTAGGCAAAGGTTGTCAAACTCTTCTACTGTAGGCAAGACGAGATTTTGTTGGGGGTGGTTGGTAAGAAAAGTCTTAGTGTGTCGTGGAGTTCGTCGAGTCAAAGCCAATAAATCCAAATACAGCCCTTATTTCTTTCATTTGCATAAAAATTTGTTGAAACGCCCCGAGCCTCACCTATTTTTCATCAGTGTCACTCCTTGGCACAGCTCAAACTGAAGAAAATTTCATTTTCTTGCAAATCTACAGGCATAAGGGGTTTGGCGGTTTCGTTTTTTTGTTATAGTTCCAATAGCAGGTATATTTGACCGCTTGATTTTTTATCATAAAAATGCGTAAAATAAAAATAAATAAAATTAAAATCCGATTACATGTTTAGATTGTGATCTAAGCTAAATCTATGTACAAATATAAACAAAAATAAATGAGAGAGACAGACAAAAGAACTAAAAGTAATAACACAGGGCGTCGAGTAACTCCGTGGCACACTGAAAGACGATGCAAAAAAGCAATGATTAGCTAATTTGCCGTCACTTGTTTCTAGGGATCCCCAGCTGATGAAAACAAATCCAAAAAACGGCAGAGGTAATAAACCGCAGTGATTCAATAAAAATTTATATTATTACAATCTTCTCAAAACCGTTTGCCAGAATCAATATGGTAAATTTCATATTTATTGCATAATTTGATGGTATTTTTGTATTAAATTTTAACATAGCAGTTATTGTAACCTTAAGTTTTGTGCGCCAAGAGCGGCGGGACATGTGTAAAAATAAGAACACAGGATTCCACCCAACATTGTAATTACATTTCCGGTGGGGTGATTGGACGGGAAGGAAAATTTTTCCCAATATTCTGAGCTCAAAAGTCACGACAATAATTTTTCACATGTTTCGAAAATAGCCTCTAAATGAAAGTTAATTAAACTGTTTTTTTTTTTTTAATTTCTTGATTCAAACATGTTGCAAAAAAATTCTTCAAAATAATATGTAGTTTCCTTTTTGGTGAAAAAATATAATTGATCATTAACTTTTCTGGTTTTTCTTTTGGAAAGGTTTAGCATAGCTTTGTAGGATTACTAACACCACGTTCGGAATTAATTTTTATCAGTCATGTTTACTTGCGTGCAATTATGATTCAAGCATCTAAATACACTCAAAATAAGAAAGTATACAAAACCCCAAAGGCTTTTTTGTACATTTCCGGAAGGCCCTTGTCACTTTTTTCCAAACACAAAGTTATGCTAGCTCAGCTCCCACAACAGGTTTTAACCGTTTTCGCGCGTAGACAAGCGGAAAAAATTTAAAATGATGCTTTTGATATAGGACTAGTTCGGAATAAGGGTTTTTTTAGTGTTACATAAAGAGGCTACATCGGTGTACAGCGCCAATCATACTGTAGAGGGAAAATTGAGAAACGGCAAGCGAGGCTGGTACGTTTTACGGTTTGAAAAATATTTCAAATATGTCTTGGTTTAAAATCTCGACCCCTTCTCTTCAAAATTTCTTAAATATTTTTTAAATATTGCGAAAGCAATTTGGGGATTTTTTTAGTTTTTTTTCGCTCGTAGGTTACACCTTTACTGGCGCTCTTGTTTTGCCAGTTTTTTAATGTTTCAACTACAAAAAATCCTTGATTTAAAAGTTTGGAATGGACTTTTTGAAATTATTTTTTTTAATTTTGCTAGTTTTACAAGCAAAAAGATTGAAAAAAATTTATGTAGGTTTAAAATTATTTCAAAAGCACGAATTTAGTCTTGTTTTTACTAATTCGAAATCACTGTTAGGATAATACTATTTTAGTGGTGATTTTAAACTATTGTGACGTTTAATTAAAAAACAAAAAAATTATTTAGCACAAACTGATATATTACAGCACTTCAACATATGAAACATATCATAGTCGTGTAGCAATTTTTTATGAACTGTAGTTTTAAACTTAAAACTAAAAGCTAAGATTTTTTCAATTTTATTTTTTTTCTTTTGTACCCTCTCTCGTACAGTGAAAGACGCTTGTTGCCGAACTAGTGTATTGTGGTGAAGGGAGGGAGGCTGGCAGATTTGTTTGTTGCTGGTAAAATTGTCGTAGCTACAATTCTCACCATTCTGTAACCACGATTAATAGCTCAGAATAGTTTGTTGTCCTTGGAGCTAGATTAATGCTAATCGCACAAAAACCGTGTCTTGGCACTGTTACAACTTTTTTTTTTCCTGCGGATAAAGTCAGAATTCCATTAACATTCTTACGGTATAACCCCGCACGTGACGAGCCAAAACAGCCAGAAAGTTGGAAATGGTTTACAATGAGTACGTGAATTCTAATATACAGTACTAGGCGAAAAATAGACCCAAAACCTACATTTTGTCTGATTATTTTTTACCAAAAGATTAGGATGTGCCCAATTTTCTTGGCAGTCCGCAATCCGCCGCTGACGTCCGCACGCGCGCTCCGCATCCGGCATCCGTATTTCTAAATTCAGATGAGTGGATTTTTTAATATATTTTGGGCGAT
>JASAMX010032237.1:0-13019 GCA_030248175.1 Microlaimidae sp. YZB2_3 | reverse complement strand
TCATCTACTTCGTTCAGTTACGTATACTTCCTCCTCATATCATTCCAACTTTGCGAGCGAAAATAATCATCTCCACTTTTATATTCGTTCTTATATATTCGTCTTTCTCTTTCATCAAAGCTTTTGTGTCGTCTCTGGATAATATCTTCCTCAAAACTTGGTGATCTCAAATCCTCACTGTAACCTCGATTAAAATCTCTGTTGGATCTTTCTTCAAAGCTTTCTTCATGGTCAGTACTGCGATAGTTATCCCTAACATTTTCTTTTCTTTTTTTGGTGAGGCTAAATGATTTTGATCCAGTGTGCTGTCTTTGAGATATATGGTCTTTTTTTGAGTCTCGTTCAACTGATTTATGACGGGGCACTCCTTTTGATTCATGAATTTCCGAATTAAGATCAGAAACTACATTTCTGTTCCGGCTTCTTTCGCGGGACGGTCTGTTTGCTCTGGTATTCTGTTCTCTTTCCATTCCTTTTGATTCCTTTTCTGATTTTTCTATATTACCTATTTCTGACAGTTTTCCATGATGTCGAATGTTTCTTGTGCTTGATTCAATTTCAGAATGTCGTTTTTTTGTTTTCCCTTCAACTGGAAAGTTTTTCTGTTTTTCACCGCGATCAAGAGGCACATCATGTTTTCTTGGCGTTGGAACTGGGTTTTTTAAGCCAGAACTGCGATAGCGCGAATCTTTCCCAGAGCCTTCGTTTTCAATTTGTTTTAAAGATCGTTTAGAACCTTTAGCAAGAGCATTGGATACCTGAAATATATTAATCAAAAAATAAAAACTTAAAATAAACGTAATATACATCACAAAATCTTATCCTGGATTTTTACTTGGAAATAAATTTTTTTTGTTATAATAATCAACATTTATTTAATTTAAAGAAATGAAAATTAGAAATAGGAATATTTCTAAATTTCGTCAGATAATTTTGTAAATTTGGCAGCGTTTTTTTTGGTGTATCCCACGATTTTAAGTAAATTAATTGTGTGAAAAAATAAAACTTTTTAAATGCTTATAATATGTTTATGAAAATGTTAAAATTGTCAAAAATTTTAAACCTGACCTTTTTTAATATTTAATTCTACTTTTTTTCATTTTTTTTTAAAATTTTTTCTGTAGTTTAATTAGTAGGTTAACATTTTTATTGCAATGATTCTTAACCCCCCCCCCTAAATCCAGAAAAAAACATTATAAACATATAATGTTTTGGTATTGTTTTTGTTTTCTATAATAATAAGTTTACTTGGTTTATTATTTGCTGCAAAAAATTACAAGACAAAAATATTTTGATTCGCATAATAAATTCCACGCACTAAAATTATAAGTAGACTATTTTTTTTCTTTTAAGCACCACGAATATTTAACTAATATTTTGTTTTTTTTTTAGGTAGACGTGGGGCAGCTATGGATATTCCAAATGACCGTCTAAAACCCTATAGGCTTTAGTCAATGGCCCGGCCGCCTAAGGCCAAAACCTACCCTAAAAATGACAAGGGAGGGGTTAGGTAAGGATTGCTTAGCTTAGGTTTTGCTTAAGCTTAGGCTTAGCTTAGATTTTGTTTAAGTTATGGTTTTGCTTAGGTTTAGCTTAGGCTTAGATTTTGCTTACGCTTAGGTTAGGCTTAGCTTAGATTTTGTTTAGGCTTAGAGGTTTTGCTTAGACTTAGCTAAGCTTTTGCTTAGGCTTGGGTTTCGCTTAGGCTTTAGGTTTGAATTTTGCTCAGATTTAAGTTTTGCTAAGGCTTAGCTTACGCTTAGCTTAGATTTTGCTTAGGCTTAGCATGGTCGCTGATTTTGCTTGGTAGGTTTCGGCCCTTCTCGACCCGGTCCCACTCCTATTATATAAATAAAGCAATAATTTTTATAGTACTTCGTCTCTTGTTTCGTCCGGCCCCGATGTGATAGTAATTATTGGAATAATGGGTCGCTTGTTATTATTCACTCCGTCCAAATATTTTTGCTCAGGCGAGGACGTTGAGGTGTCGGCTTCGTCAAACATTACCTGAAACCACATTAGACTCTTAAATTACCCAAAGATAATGTCAAAAAATAGCTATAGCTAAAGACTAATTCTGAATAAGAGTTTTTTAGTGTAGAAAGAGCGTCAGTCAATGACAACTAGCGCCAATCATATGTAGGGAAGGGGGGAATCGAGAAACAGCGAACGACTAGTACATTTTACAGGGTTTTAAATATTTTGAATATTTATTGGTTCATAATCTTCACTTTATTTCAAATCTTTTAAAAATACCTTTTAATAACAAAAAGCAAAAGCATTTTTTGGGGATTTTTAATTTTTTGCCGCTTTGCTGGTGCGCTTAGTTCCCACTTTTTTAATGTTTCAATTACAGATAATGCTTCTATTTAAAAGTTTGAAGTGTACTTTTTAAACTTAATTTTTATATTTTGAATAGTTTTACAATCAAAACATTAAGAAAAATCTATGTAGGTTTGAAATTAGTTTCAAAGCGCAAATTTTAACTTTATTTTTGCTAATTCTAAAACATTGTTCACGAAAATACTATTTTAGTAATGATTTCTAACTATGGTGATGTTTAATAAAAAAATCAAATTTTATTTAGCACAAACTGATATTATTTAAGCACTTCAACATGATAAAACATATCATCGTGTGTGTAGCAATTTTAATTAAGTATAGGTTTAAAATTAAACTAAAGAAACTAAGAAAATAACGTGTTTTTTTCAAATTTTATTTTTTTACTTTTGAACCATCTTTCATACAAAAAAGACGCTTATTCAGAACTAGTCTATAGCTGCCATTACAGATTAATAGTTTAAACTAATTTTTTAAAGAATTATATGCAGATAACACAATCAAACTTGTTTCTGGGTTGAAATAATTTCAAGATTAAAATTTTGATATTGCCAACTAAAAAAAAACAAACCTTAAATTCTTGATTTTGATCTTTTTCCATAAATTTAACCACAGTAACCGGGCACTGGAGAGAATCGAGTAAACTGACCGCTCTTCTTACCTATGATTGTTTGTAAAAACTAAAATTTTGTTAATAAAACATATAGAGTGAACCTGATTTCGTGAAATTTAAATTTAAAAAAAACTTGAGCCAAATTAAGAAACATTTTTGTGTACAATTAAAGTCAACTGAAATTATACAGGGCATGGACGAAACATGTGCTCGGACCGACGATGACCCTCCTTATCTCCAACGCTTTCTTACTGATTGCGGCTCCTCTCACGTTTTTATGATTTTTTCTGCTTGAAACATAATAAATAGAAAAATATTCGTGTTTTTTTGACCAATTTTTGCAATATGCTTGCAGTTTTGAGTTTGCCTAATTTTTGCGAAATTTTTACCATTTTTAACTTACTCCTTACCAACTTTTAAATATTTTTTGATTTAGTTTTCTCCTATTTGTTCGCCATCTGATCTTTGTTTTGACTTTTTTTCTAGTCGTGCACGCACTTTTTTGAAACGGGGGGCGCAAGCAGGGGAAAAGAAAAAAAGGGAAAAAAGGGAAAAGGGAAAAAAAGGGACAAAAAAAGCGAAAATAAGGTAAAAATAGGTCTAAAATGGCTTAAAATACATTGAAATAGGCTAAAAACTGCAAAAAATTTGCGATGATGGCGTCATCATAAGTCAAAAATGGCGTCATAATTTAAGGGTACTTTTTCATTTTTTGGTGGGAGGGGCAATAAAACGGGGGGGGGGGGCAAATCCCCCAATAAAACGGGGGGGCATTTACAGACCGTGTACAGGTCTGATGAAGTATATGACATAAATAAGGTAATAAACGCGCGAAGCGCGAAAAAATTTTTTTAGCCCTTTTATAACGCTTAGGGTTTGGACCTTCCTGGACCCACCCCTTTCTCCGGGAGGTGAATTTGGGGGGGGGGTGTCAAAAAATCCTCGGCCGCTTACTTTGGTTAAAAATTTTTCCATAGGTGGGCAGAGGTTGGGGGGAGGGTTATACCGCCCCCCCCAAAAAAAAAATCCCAACTATAGCCGACACCTTACTAAAATTTGGGGGTACCCCGGACACCCCCCTAAAATTTAGGTGGGGGGGAGGGCTCCCAGTACTAAAAACACTAAAAATGGGGTATTTGAGGTATACCCCAAAAAATTTTTTGGGACACCCCCCTCAAATTTCGGGGGTCGGGTCGGGTATACCCCCAAAATCCGGGAGGCTGCCCACTTATGTGTATACCCCCAAAAAATCCGGGAGCTTGTCGATCGGTTTTCGGTTTAGCCCGTTCGAAATTCCGAGCAAATTCAAACACAAACCAACCAAAAAACTCCAAACGTCAAACCTACGATGAAATAGGAATAGGCCATACCATTTCCGGCTGAACTGGCGCCACACGCTGCAACAGTTGATTGGCGTAGTGTTGCAGCTGGAGGGAGTCATTTTCCCGTTGTTGCAGCTCCAAAATTAACTAAAATTAATCCACATTAAAGTTTGAAATTTAAAAACGTGGATAAGGATGGGTTGGGGTGAAATTTAAAGTTGGAGAGAACTTCGAAAATTAGAACTACTTTTCTCATGTATTTCAAACAATTAGAGCTATTCAAAAAATGAAAACGCAATCTGTTTGGGTATAAATATAATTATGATCCGACGTTAAAATTCTTCGTTTATTTATACCCTTGAGGTTAAAAAAATTCGGTTAATATAATACGTACAGCTTTCTAGTTAAATATAAAAACTTGGAGTTGCACTTTCTCGAAAGTCTGCAAATATTGTGAGCACAATTTTTACATAGTTTTTTATTTAATTACAGAAAAACAAATCGCTTGTATACATATATTTGATGATCATTTTAGAATTTGGGATTTTTTAATAAAAAAACGCAAAGTTTTGATGTATATACAATGACTGAACAAACGAAATGACCTGATGCTTGTTCAGACGGGGCAGGTAGCGGGCGTCCACACCTTCCGACTGCTGGGTCCTAGGCAGGCCGGTAAGTAGATCCGGGTCCAGGTCCAGAATGCAAGCGATCAGCTGGTCGATGAACACTCGCAATTTCTTTTTTTGCAAGTCCACTAGACGTATTTGATGTACAATCTAAAATACAACCACACAAAAAATTAACTGAAGCGTTTTTCTACGCACACAAAAAATGTTACGGAGTGGAAAAAATTATTTATTGGGCAAATTTAGTCGGCAATTATATTAATTTGATTGATTGATTGAATAACATGATTCCGATCAGTTAGTACATTAGATGTAAAGCGTCGCGGTTTATATTATCTTGTACCATAATGTACCATAATTATTTCACAACCATTATTAGGAAGGCCAGTACAGCATAATATAACTAGAATCTACCTTTAAAAGGATTTGAGCAATTGACTTTTTTTGGCGAAAGATCCTCATTTCAAATCTTTTACCATTCCACATAATTTTTGTACAGATTGTACTATATTTCTAAAACTCACAGGAATCCTTCTTAGTCCTTAATGTGATAGAAATGTTTCATGCAGCACTGCAATGCAACTGCTTTAGGTTTTTGTATTTCTGTACACTGTTGCAGTGCGGAAAAGGGGGGAGGGAGGAAAGGGCGGTTAAACCCATACATGGGCACGGGGGGAGGTTGGGGGGGTTAACCCCCCCCAAATTCTGAGAAGGGGGGTTTAACCCCCCCCCCACTCAGAAGTGGGGGGGGGAGAAAAAGTTAACCCCCCCCCCAATTTTGGAAAAATGAAGAAAAAAAATGTCTTTAAAATGACTTCTAACTGCCTCCAAACTTAAATTTTGAGGTCAAAATGAATGTTTTAAGCAATAAAAAGCTCAAAAATGCAATAAAAAGGGCTTTTTGACCTAAAATTAGCTTTTTTTACCTATTTTTCCTTCAAAATCGAAAAACGATATGGGTAAAATACACTCCAGAAAAAAACGATATGGGTATTTTGCGTTTCTCGGATTTTAACCCCCCTAATTTGGGGTTTAACCCCCCCCCCACTCCGGACCAACTTGCCCATGTATGGTTAAACCCTAACTATTGTTTTTCGATTTTGCAAAAAAAAAAACAGGTAAGAAATCGCTAATTTTTTATTTGCTCAAGATGTCCTTTTTATTTGTATTTTTTAGCTTTTTTTAACTTCAATCACCTATTTTAAGTTTGAAGGCAGTTAAAAGTCTTATATTCCGATCTAGATATTTTTTATATATCCCTACTATAAGCATGTTTTTATGGCAGACCTGTGCACTGCCCCCCCCCCCCCCGGGGTTAAAACGGGGGGGGGGCAATTCCAAAATGGGAGGGAGGGCACGGGGGGGGCAACTTGTTTGAAACGGGGGGGCAAGAAAACGTGGGGGAGCAAGCAGGGGAGAAAGAAAGAAAAAAAAAGAAAAAAAGGAGAAAAAAAGGGAGAAAAAAAGTGAAAAGGGAAAAAAGGGACAAAAAAAGCAAAAAATAAGGTAAAAATAGGTCTAAAATGGCTTAAAATACATTAAAATAGGCTAAAAACTGCAAAAAATTCGCGATGATGGCGTCATCATAGGTCAAAAATGGCGTCATAATTTCTTTTTCATTTTTTAGCGGCGGGGGGGGGGGGGCAATAAAACGGTGGGGGGGGGGGGGGGGCAAATCCTCCAATAAAACGGGGGGGGGCATTTCCAGACCGTGCACAGGTCTGTTATGGTGTTTTTAAAATTGAAATACAAAATTAATAGATTTAGATTATAATAACAATAATAAAAAACAAAATGAAGCATACCTAGCATTGGTAAAGATGAATACACTCTTTCAGAATACTGTACTTATCGTCACAAAATGGTGAATGATGATGATCAAGCCTTTGTTGCCATTGCAAAATAATAAAATAGACTTAGCCAGAGGATATAATAATGAGCAGAGCATTAAACACCAGCAATAGAGGGTAGTTTTCCATAAAAAAAATGATGCTGCACCATTCTGGGTTGAGATAATTTCCGAGCCATAGTTATGAATAATGTTGATTAAAGATCAGTAATTTAATTGGCTTAATTAAGTGAGAGCGGAAAAACAGGCAGTAAAATAGATTAATAAACGAATTTTCACTTTCATAACACGTGCACAATTGGTGTTACAATTCTAACGCGATATGCCAAAGAACTTTTACACTTTGACTCACTGGATTTGTCAACTACTAACCATATAAAGAACAATACGGATACCTAATAAAATACCGTCTAAACACAAAAACGAGGGAGAGGTATATGAAAGGCAGCCAAAATATGCGATACCACTAGTGTCGAATAAAACCAGCGTTCACCAGCGACGACACTATAAATGGTCCGGTAAACTACCACCAAACCAATAAAACTAAAAAATATCGATCGGATTTGATCGAACGGCAGCATCTGTCAATTGGCAGTTGCATAGAATAAGGCACAGGGCATGGCGCTATTGTCTTCTAGAGTAATAGCAACGCTAGTAAATAGTCCCGTCTATATTAATCCGGACAATGCAGATAAACGAAAATCAAATTGAAGCTTTAATTTCTGGTCTTTCTAGAAGTTTCTGCCACGCTTTAGTAGAAGTATTACAGTTAGCTTTTCATTTAGGCCCATATTCCTTCGGTGTCATCCTCCTGGAAAAGAAAAAAAGCAAAAATAATAAAACATAAAATATCACAATGACGAAAATAGACTCAGCTAAATAATGGTTTTAATCCCTCAAATCAAAAAACGAAAAAAGTATTACCGTAATTAACAATTAAGTTTTAACAACAATCGATAGACGAAACACCTAACAGTAGGGTATCTGATTTAATTTCGGCCAGGCCTTAATTTCGGCCACCAATTTAGGGTGTTAAAAAAATTGGTTTATTTTTAAAAGACAAAAGAACTAGCACAAAAGTAGCTGGATTAATGTTGAATAAGGTGTTTTTGCAAAAAATTTTAATTTTTGTTATTCTGCCTTATCAACATTTTCATACAAAAAGTGAATTTTTTGTGATTTTCTTAATTTTTGCCTTGTGTTTAAACTGCATCAAATTTAGAACGAAGCACAATATAACCTTAAAATATCTTCTATTTAAGGCTCAAAGTTGTTAATTTTCATGTTTTGATATTTTCTTCAAAATCACTTTGCAACGCGTTTAACTAACTGCGCATTTTAAGATTCTGTTAATTTCGGTCACCTTAAAATTTAGGTGAAAGAACCTGCCGTTTTTTACTGTTTTTAAATATCATCGTACTACCGTATTTATAATGACTTTTTTTGCTCGTTTGACTTTTTTTCATATTTTTTAAGCCAAAAATAAAAATTCAAAAAATACAGGTTATTAAAATTTGTTTTTTTAAGGTTTTGACATAATTATTTAAAGTCTTGCTGATAACTATTATAGTTTGCAAACGGGAAAAATTAAGTTATATGTACCAAAAACAATACCTAAGGATAAATTTGCAACCTTTAACAATTTTTACTGTTCAGTTTGGCAATAGTTATAGCCAGTTTTTTCTAGGTGGCCGAAGTTAATGGCTGGCGCTTTAATTTCGGCCACTATAAAAAAACTTAAAACCTCCACTGGTCTTTAAGTGCAACAGAAATTTTAAAATTTTTCACTGGAATAACAAAAATAGCTATCGTTTGATTTTTAGACCAAATTTTGGGTCGATTGGAAAAACCAGAAAAAACTTATCCAAAAAAAGTGGCCGAAATTAAGTCAGTTACCCTAATTGGGTTGTGTTGTAATTAAATTTCTTATTGAGTAAAAAGCTCGTAAATCAATGTTTTTTTAATCAAGACCTAAAAACCTTCAAACATGACATGTTTAGTTATAATGAATCCACGCAACCAAAATTATATTAAAACATTTTTCTCGGAAAATAACTGTTTTATAATTTAAAGTTTTCTAGAAATTTTATCAACTTTAAAAACAGTTTTTTTATAATGAAACACAAAAGCGGAAAATTTTTGAAACATAATAACATAGGTAGGTACACGAGGGAAAACAAATAAAACCCAATATTTATGCATTGTATTTCTGAACGAAATTACAAAAAATCAAAAATAAGCACTTTTATTAATATAATAGTTTATAACAGTTTTCAAAAAATTGAAAATGAATATAACACAACTAAGCCACAACTTTTGGTTGCAATTTTTAATAAAAATTTTTTACTATAAACAGTTTTACAACAGTAAAAAAAGGAGTAAAGTTTAAAAGTAAAAAACTAACCTGCTCAACAGGTGAGGCCTTTAGTTCTTTTGGTATTGGGGCTGCATAATCCAAATTCATATTGGCCGCTTCGCTCAACAAACGAGCCCTGTTTTCATTCTAAATAATTAATTCTTAATACAAATTACCAATCATAATTAAATTTTTTCTCCAGATAATTAATATACTACCAGCACCAGGGGGACTCTTTCATAAAAAAAAACAAAATATTTTATATTTACAAATAAATGAAATGCTATTATAAAATGCAAGTAGGTTTTATACATTTTTATTTCACCGAGAGGTTTTCAAAATGGGATTATTCATCCTTATTCTTTAGTAAAGAAGTGTATCAAACAGTGTTAATTTAATTATTCAGAAAAAAAAATAAAAATTATAAAAGGAATTGAATGTTCGTAACCATAGGTGGGCAGGGGAGGGGGTTGGGGTGGGTTATACCTCCAAAAATCCCGAATATAGCCTATAGCCGACACCCCCCCCCTAAAATTTGAGGGTACCCCGGACACCCCCCTAAAATTTGGGGGGTCCCAGTACTAAAAACGCTAAAAATGGGGTATTTGAGGTATACCTCCAAAAATTCTTGGGACACCCCCCCAAATTTCGGGGGTCGGGTATACCCCCCAAAATCCGAGGGGCCGCCCACCTATGTTCGTAACTGTTGTTAAACAGTGCTCAGTAGCGAGTCATAGGGAAAACAATCGAAGTGAATACTTGGGGGTTTGAGTTGAAGAGGTATTTACATACCATGATGATTAAGGTTTAATATCAGAATAGCAAAGCAAAGGATGGCACCGCCACCCTACCGACCGTCTATTGATATACTTAATTCCCATCCATAGATGAACAAGGGGAGGGGGTAGGGTGGAGTTCACCCACCCACCCCCTAGCATCGAAATTTTGCCCCCTCCCCTAGAAAAAAATCCAAGGCCCCCCTCCCTCCAAATTTTCGAATTTTTTACCCCTTACCCCCCTCTCGATATTGACATCTGACCCCCCCCCTCCCCGAGTTTTAAGATTTTAAGAATTTTATAGGCAAATAAAATCTAGCTGACTGCGAAATTGGCAGTATTGAATCGTCTATTTAACACCAAAGCCATTCAAAAATTTTTAACAAAATCGGTTTAAAATAAAGATAAAACGCATATTTAAATAATTATTTACTATGACTAATTTAAAAACCCAAATGAATTTTTTAAAAGTGAAATGGTTATTCTAGAGATTCTGAAAAAGGTGGAATTAAAGATGGTTCCTATTGTCATTAAAAAAAACGTTACGCACAATTTTAATTGGTCCCCTCATGTCTGCATTCTAATTTTCAGCGTCAGCCAGATATAATTCAACCATAAGTACTTTTTTTATAATAAATTTTCTTCCAAAAACGTGAATTTTTAACACAAATTCATGTTTTTACACCCTTTCTATACCTAAATATCGCTTTTTATTCAATAAAATGTAGTATTTTTTTTATAAAAAAAACTATTTTTAAACATTTAATGGTTTAAAAGTATTTTGTTTCGGTAATTGGACCCCACCTTACCCCCTCTAGGTTTCAAAATCTTCCACCCCGGGTCGACCCCCTAGAAAGCTAGGGGCGTTCGACCTCCCTAGATTTTGAAATGTCATTTACCCGGGGTAAACACCCCTCCTACATAGGTGAGCACGGTCGGGGAAGCTAGGGGTGTGGTTACCCGGGGTAAATCGAATTTTGAATTCTAGGAGGGGGTCCCTGGGGGTCCGGACCCCCCCTAGCTTTTTAGGAGGGGTCGACCCGGGGTGCGAAATTTTGAAATCTAGAGGGGGGTCAGGTGGGGCCCGGTGTCCAAAGCAAAACAGTTTTAAACCATAATAACTTTAATAATTGTTCTTTGTATAGGATAATACTACATTTTATTGAATAAAAAGCCATATTCATGTATAAAAAGGGTGTAAAGCCATGAATATGTAGTGATGAAAATTCACGTTTTTGGAAAAAAATTTAGTATAAAAAAGGTACCTAAAATTTTCCCGAGGGGGGAGGGGGCGGTCAGATTTCAAAATCTCGAGGTGAGTCAGGTGTAAAAAATTCGGAAATTTGGTGGGAGGGGGGCCCCTAGATTTTCGTCTGGGGGGGGGTAGGTGGTCCCAAAATTTTGAGACTAGTGGGGGTGGAGGTGGACCCCACCCTGCCCCCCCCCTTTCTCACCTATGCCCCCCCCCCTAGCTTTTTGACCGTGTTCACATCACCAAAAGTTGTTAGGGGTGGGGGAAGGGTATACTTAACCAACCCCCATCAATCACCATAGGTGGGCAGCCTCCCGAATTTTTTTTTTTGGGGAGGGGGTGACCCGACCCCCGAAATTTGAGGGGGATGTCCCAAAAAATTTTTTTGGGGTATACCTCAAACACCCCATTTTTAGTACTGGGACCCCCAAAATTTTAGGGGGGGGGGCGTCCGGGTTACCTCCAAATTTTAGGGGGTGTCGGCTATAATCGGGATTTTTGAGGGGGTATAACCCTTCCAACCCTCCCTGCCCACCTATGCCCATCACCAAACCAAAAGGGGAAGGGTCCACGGAGGTTCAAATTTTAATGTTATAAAAGGGCTTTAAAAAATTTCCACGGGGTGTTTATTCAATTTAGTATGCCGAAATGCTTCATATTTTTTATTAATTTTGATAAAAATAAGTCTTTTTTTATTAAAATATTTTTATGGACAATTTGGGATCTTAAAATTTTCATTTTTCAAAACTTTAACAAAAACAAGGTGGACATTAAATTATATTGAGCAAATCAAAAAAAGCGTAAGAATATTTTCCAAACTTATTTATGAACATTTAAATTTTTAGTTTTACTGACCTATTAGGAAGAGGGGAAGGAGTTCAACTTAATCATACCAAGATTAGGTACCACAAATTTCGAAAAGGAAACAAAGTAATTATTATTTAACTACAACTTTTTAATAATTTTTACTATTTGCCATAAAAATTTATTGCAAAATAAAGTTGCTAATCGCAAAAAAAGTTGAAAAAGATCATAAAAATTGAACAATAATTGCACTTTTTTAAATGTTGCGTAAATAAAAAAGGAGATGAATAATTGTGCGCTAAGCGGAGCGAAGCGCTAGAAAAATTTATTATTGGCCTTTCTGTACCTTTACTTTGGCCGAACAAAATGGGGGGTGGTCTAAGCCCACGTTTGGAGTATAACCCAAAGATTTTTTCGGACACTGCCCTCTAAATTTTGGGGGGTCAATTATACTCCCCCCTCCAAAAAAAAAATCCGGGAGGTTGCCCAGCTATGTTTGGGGGATCCCCTCCCGAAAATTTTTGGTATACTGTCTTCCGATGTTGGAATGGGGGTGTATCGTTTATAACTCCGGGAAGGGGTTTATCCTTGATTTAGGGCTTGGTTTTAGTACTATTTTATATTTTCAGCCGGTGCCGGATATTTTTTTGAGGTTCACTGTGCTCTTCCCGTCCAAAAAAAATCAAGAAGGCTCCTCGCCTATGCTTAACGCACCACTACTCCTAATTTTGGTTGAATTTAACGGATGAAAAAAGTTTAAAAATATGCCATTATAAATTAAGTTTTAATTTTAAAATATTAATCTATCTAAAACCAAAATCAATTTTTCAGTATCTGATGCTGTGTATAAACAGATAATATTCACTTTTCGAAATTAAAACGAGTTTTAAGTAACTTAAATTTCCATAATACGGGTAACTCAATAAACTGTGTGCCAACATAGCCTACTGAGTTTTGAAATTTACCCAGAAATACGTTTTCAGTTATTTAAATTTGTACAGTCATACATAATACCTCCTGTTTAAGTCTTTTCATCAATTTATCCTTGAATACGTAACTGAATAAGTATACGTAACAT
>JASAMX010032233.1:0-19896 GCA_030248175.1 Microlaimidae sp. YZB2_3 | reverse complement strand
CACATTATTATTAAAAGAATTAAAAAATAAAAATTTATAAGTTGCGATAAGGTCTTATTTTAATTTTACATAGTTTTAAAGCATTTATAAGCTTGTTTTACGTTTTTTACGCGTTTAAGCCCATTTTAAAGCAGCGCAAAAATATTAGGTACACCCCCCCTCAAAATTTGGGTCTTGCCGGACACCCACCCTTAAATTTGACCCCCCTTATACCACCCCAAAATCCGAGTAGGCTTCCCACCTATGACGTTGAACAGTACAAAAACCTGGCAATCATTCAACACAAAAACAATCACCCGCCCATACACCATAGCGAAACATTTCAACAAACAGTTTACACAATCCACAACTCACAAAACATACCGCAAAATTACACGCGCAATCAAGAAACTAAAATCCACACCCATCTCACTAACAGTACAGCAAACAATCACAGCAATACAACACAGCAAAACAAACAATTCAGTTGGCCTGACAACACAAACACACACCACTTCAAACATTTAGGCAACAAAGCACTACAATACCTCTCACAACTCTAAACTAACATAATAAACAAAAACACAATACAACACAGTTGGAAACTCTCCAACTACATTCCAAGCTTGAAAACCAAACAAAAATGTCAACAACAGCCTATCATTCAGGCCCATCTCGCTCATATCCGCACTTGCAAAAACTTGCATCATACTCCCATACATAACAAGCAACATACCAAACACAAAATACCAACACGGCTTCAAAAAACAACACTCAACATACACAGCATTACAAACACTTTACACTTACACATAGCAGCAGGTTTGAACAAACCAAAACCACCACACCGCACAGTTGTTGTAGCACTGGACATTTCCAAAGCTTTTGACACTGTCAATCACCACACACTCATAAACAATCACAAAATTCATAAACAATTACATCAAATGCGGCAAAGCATACACCACATCCAACAGTCACAAATCAAAACAAAAACTCATAAAAACAAGAGTCCCACAAGGCTCCTGTCTATCACCCACACTATCCAAACGACCACATAGCACCACAACAAATACAACCATACTTCGCACCCAAACCACCACACAGCATAACAACCAATTCAACCATACTTACACACAATACAAGACATGGACAGACAACAACCAACTCACACTAAATGGAAGCAAAACAACATCCACACTATTCACACCAGACCCTGCAGAGTACAACACACAACTATCACTATAAATTAACAACACAACACTTATCACAACTAAAAACCCAAAAATCTTGGAGCTCACTTTTGACCCCAAGCTTAAATTCAACACACACACACACATCGCAAATACACACAGCAAAGCACGCAAAACACTCAAAATCATAAATGCACTCACATCAACATCGTGGGGTAAACCAAAAGAAACACTCACACACAAATACAAGGCAATTACTCGACCAATAATCAAGTATGCCAGCACAGTCTGGGGCCCCACAACATCAAACACAAATTAACAAACTGAAAACAATACAAAACACAGCTCTCAAGGTCTCAACAGGGCACACCACAGACACAAATACACACACACATCATACACACAGAGGCTAAAATCCTCCCAATAGCAACACACATTCAACTCCACGCAAAACAAGCAAGATTGGCAGCCATGTACACAAACAATCCACTCAACTACTTAACACAACTTAACACAAAACCTGCACCCAGCAGGCTCAATAAGCAAATAATATTTCACAACAACAACTATACAACAAAAATTCCAACAGACATACACAGCAAAACATACAAAGCACTAAAACAAAAAATCCACTCAAACACAGTCACAAACCACATCAACAACACTCCAATAATTTTTTATCTCTTTAGAAGCACTGGCATTTTGGCTATAAGCGAATATAAATCAGAAAGCTTGTTTGATGTGATTAGGTCTTGAACATCATTTTTTATTATGGTGTTTTTTGCAATTTTACTAATCTATTTGCAAATTTGCATAAAGTTTTAGAAATGTATTCTCTTGGTTTAAAAGTTATAGATATTACAAAAGGTAATTATTAAACTATACTTAATATTTTTTAATTTAGATCTTGATCAATGGCATATGGCGTATGGACCGTGTTGGGAACCTTGTTTGGCCATGGTCAATTTATGTTTTAACAAGGTAACGGGTTGATATTGAAACTGAATCTATTAATTAAATCATGTTCAGCTACAATTTTTTTATTGAATAATATTCTAAATAAAACTAAATGATATTAAAAATAATAACATTAATTTTTTGTTCCCAGAGAAAGACATTAAATATTTTATTTATTTAAAAAATTCGTTTCAAATATCATTTAAATTTATGATAACTTTATTTTTTTTATTATTGATATAGTTTACTTTTAATGCACATTATTTTTTGAGAAAAAAAAACCAAAAGTTTAATCGCTTGTCTAACCTGTTTACGCCGACTTAACCACACACTACAAAGCGCTCTGTACTGACCCATTCGTGGTAATTTTTTGGTGTTTTGTTAGGTGAACCGACCGTCTCTGGATCCGTCTATCCCACTCCCGTTTTGGGACAAGATGCGGTTGCTGCTGCACGGGCGCCTCAGCATCGCCTGCAACCTTCTCACCACCAACTTCCTGGCCAGTCCCGACCCCTACAACACCACCGAGCAGCTAGAAATCAGCTGGAACAAGCTGGCATTCGACTGGAAATCCGGTCAGTGCTTATTATATGAATGTGGAATAACAAACTTTTTCTATCGTTTTAGTTTAAGTTTTGAAGAAAAAAAATTAGTTCACAAAAAAAATTTTGACAAAAATAGTCTATGGGATCACTATTTTTATTCTAAAAATTAGTATAAAAAAACGGAGCTCCGGAAGTTGCTTCGGAGCTCTTTAAAGCGGAGCTCGATGGAACATCACTAGTAAGAATATTTATTTATTCCGTCGATTTATGTTTGTTTCGTAAAAATCCGTTGACAATTCTATTCCAATTCCACCCTGTAGGTTTGATATGTCATACACGCAAACCCTGTTCCGAGTGTAGAACTGGGTTAAATACGTAGTTGTTAATTCGTTAATTTCTGACATTCAGGGGTCAGACAATTTGCATTTACGCGGACGGATAGGAATTATTTTTAGCACTCGAAGATTTTGCCCATTTTTGAATACTTCACTGACAAACACGCGGCAATGCAAACCATTAGACTGGGCTTAGCTGATTTTTTAGCTCTTGTATTAAAATGCCGATTCTTTTTAAAGTTATGAAAGTGGCCATTGTATGACCTGCGCTTGCCCACACGGTGTAATTTAGTGCACTTAGCCTATATAGTTAAGTAAATAAAAGAGGGAGCTTCAAATTGTTAAGAATGGAGGAATGTTCCATAAAATTTCCATTGTTTTCTTCTTTTTTTTTAATTCGCGAAAGTTTAGGGTTGAGTTCACGGCGCTGGCGAAGGAATGCGAGGCTGTCAACATGGGCCAGGGTTTCCCTAATTACGCCCCGCCATCCTACATAACGGACGCCCTGGCTGCGACGGCGTCCAGTTCCGACGTTCTCATGAACCAGTACACCCGACCATTCGTGAGCTTTTTTTTTTAGTTTTATTTAATTATTAGTTTGTGAATTCCAGAAGCTTTTTGGAAGAAAGAGTGCGAAAAAATGTCTATTTTTAGATTTTTGGCTGATAATTAGGCGATACAGGACTTACTTTGACCTGTAATCTCCAGCATCAGTGCCTCATTGACTGGCGTGCTCGTTACACTATTACCCACCAGCTTTACATTGGAACTTGTATTTATAAGGATGGTATTTTTTAAACATTATCACAAGGAGAGTTGTTAGAATTTTATTATTAAAAAAATATTAAACCAAACGTAACGTAGTTGTTGTTGTGGTTGTTGCATTACCTGAAACTTATCTCTTCTATGCAGACTATGCAAAGGGCAGCCGCTAAGACAAGCCAGGAGGGACGAGAACTTTCACCCCTATGGTTGAGACTCTTTGTCCAACATTAATAACGATGTTGGCAACCCTATCTAGCAGTATCAATAACACCAACAGATGCATGACCAGCTTGGATTTGGTATACCTGCAGCCTCGAGACATCACTTCATTTGGAACAGAATCATACGACACCACAACCGCAATAATTCGTAAAAATTAGCCAGAACCTATTATGCAACTATTTCTACCATTTATTTCACAGTTCATTCGTTAGCTTTATAAGTATACTACATTACTAAAACCTCTCACAAATCCCACTAAGTGGGTGGGGCTTTCAGCCAAAAAGTTATAGTGATCAAAATGTTCTTCTGTTCAGTTATGCATGAGAGTTGAACGAAACCCAATCTCATCACATTAACCGGAGAACGGTGTTGATTTACTAGGTTTTTTGGACAGTAAGACAGGGTTAAAATCCTGTAGCTGGCCTACTTTAACAAAACAAAACAAAACCCCTACCGCTAGAATGTTCACCCATTCCGAGGTCTTCATATAAAGGATTTTTTAAGTCGCCTGATATTGATTTTAATATTTAACGTCGTACATGAGCAGAATAGGTGTTCCTGGAAGGCCAGCGGTACAAACTCCACACACGATGATAGAGCTGTATTTCTCCACTGGTTTGCTTGATGGAAAATTGCCATGTGTTGCCGTCGTACAACAACCATTTTCTAGCCATTCCAAGCTGTACTCAGTTCTATGAGAAAAAAGATCAAGCAAGCAGGTGAAACCCGTAGGCCCGTTGGGTGCTGCCCAAAGGTCAACACGTCCTGGTGGCTCAATAGCATAACGTAAGGTTTCAATTCCAATCCTTAAAAGACAATATTAAAGTTTAAATACTAGCGCAACATTTCTCCAAGATTTCTTAAACTTTTTTTATGATCTCGTGGAAATTGATTTTGCTCAAAACGGGATACGGAAGCCCAAAAAAAAGTTCTAATAGTATAACGAAACACCATGTCACAAGGAACCGTGGTTTTTGGTGGGTTTTGTTTTTTGCTTGTTTTGTTGCCCCCCTCCCCCTGGGTTTTGGTTTTTTTTCTTTTTCTTTGTGTTTTATTATTATGCTTTTACCCTTTTTATAATGATTATGGCTTTTTATTATAATGTGTATTATCCTATAGTTATTAGTTATTATGTTTATTTTTGCTTTGGACGCCCCTCCCCCTCTATTTTTTTGCGTCCCCCCCTGGGGTGCGGCTGCCCCCTCTTTTGGATTGTCCCCCCCTACTTCCCGACCGTGCTCCTATCACTCCATAAATATTTATGTTCCAAGCTGAAATAGTGCTATAAACCAATGGACCAACTATTTGTGCGTTTGTTCTATTATTAAATTTTATTACTGCTAAATGTAAATAATATTATGATGTTTTAAAAATAAAAAAATAAGCCAATATTATCAGTTAAAAAAACTGATTTGATACACAATTGTTAACTCCTAAAATAAAATTTAACATGCTGCAAAGATAAATAAAACAGTTGTAGTCGTGCACTGTTTTTGTTTTGTGGAAAAACCTGGACTTTCGTTCTTTTGAGTGTTTGAAGGTATAAAAACGCCTCCATCCACCTTGTTTATTTATGCTGGTAGCCATAGGTGGGTAGCCTCTCGGATTTTTGAAGGGGTTTACCCGACCCCTGAAATTTGGGGGAGGGGGGGTGTCCTAAAAATTGTTTTTGGGGTATACCTCAAATACCCTATTTTTAGCGTTTTTTAGTAATGGGACCCCCAAATTATAGGGTTGGGTGTCCGGAGTACCCCCAAATTTTAGCTATTAGTCTAAAAAAAACTATTTTTGAATTTATTTAGGGTTATCCACAGTTGGTTGCTAACCTGGCGAAACTTTACGGAGGATTGTTGAATCGTCAAATAGATCCCATGAACGAGATCCTTATTACAGTCGGCGCTTATCACGCTCTGTTTTACTCCGTTTTTGGTCTTATGAATCCCGGAGACGAAGTAAGCCTAACCTCCTGGATTGGATTTAGAGGGGGGAGGCCAGGTTGTCAGATTTTTTTTAATGGTCAGGGGCTTAATATTGAATTTTATAGACTAAAATACGCTATTTAGACCAACAGACTTATTTTTTAATAAAAAACCGTGTTGTTGACAGTAAATATGAAAATTATTCTTGTAAATTGGCTGGGAAATGTGGTAAAGGGTGGTTGGTTTCGTTAGGGGAAGGGGTGCTTAGGCTGGACCGCTTTTGAGCTCTGGAGGGGGGGGGCGGAACCTGGATTTTTTCCAGGTGGAGGGGTTCCAAAATGTTGGCTTTAAGAGGTGTAACACCCTTCTGCACTCCCCTAAAAACATCTATGCCTACACTTACCAAACTAATCATTGATAAAATAATATACACTACAGACTACACTATACTAATACACTACAAATATAACAAAGCATTACAATGTCACTACTAGCGTTGATTGTTTTCGCTGCGAGCCGATCTTTTAAGCTTCAGTCTCTTTGCCAAACAGCGTTCGATCACTGTGTCACCCAATTCTGAAATAAATCTCGATCACACCGCTGCCGGCATAATCGTTTAAAGTTTTTCGCTTGCAATAATTTAGCAATTCTTTGTTATTTAGTTGACTGTTTTTCATTGTAAATAACAAGAATCAAAATATCTGGAAAGATCTTAATCGTCACTACTACGGCAAAATGAGCCACTGTCATTATAAAATATACGTGACTGTGACTCATTCCGTAGTTAGTAAGATGCTATTGGAAATCTAAAATGAGTCACAGTCACATGTATTTTATACAAAATGTGGCTCATTTTGCCGTTGTAACGACGTAATAGTCAAAAAAACTTTTCTGTAAATCATTCACCTGTTCTTTTTCTGTGAATCTCTTTTTGTCCAAATATAATACAATTATTATAGTTTTAGACAAAAAGACTGTGAATCATTTACGATATAATCAAAATCAATTTAAGGTGTGGTACTGAGTCAAACTTTTTGAATTCAAATTTGATAATTTTTTGCGAAAACCTTACCCCTGCACTCAATAGCCAACATTTTTTATCAAAATATCTCTTGTGGTTCAGAAGATTATGACCCCACCAAAAATGGTGTTTTTTTCGAAAATACTGTACTAGAAGAATACTGAATGGGTATAATAATATAAGTTACAAATTGTGCTTTTAAAGAAAGCTGCTATTTTCTACTTTAATTCCATACGTTGATTGTTACGATTGGTGTAGTATTTGTTAAAATATTGCGTTTCCCGTACATAAAAAACCCTTTAACTAAAAACACGAAGTCAAAGGAAAAATGTGGTGGTTCAGGAGATATGACCCCCCAAAATGGCATTTTTTCAATAAATCTGTACTTGACAGATTGCTCAATGTGTATAAAATATAAGTTAAAAAATATGCATGCAAATAAAAACAGAAAGTGTTCAAATTTTTTGTTTTTAGAGTGATTTGCTGATTTCTTTGTTTTTGTCTTTATGTCTTTGTAAGGAATTAATGGTTTAGGAAAATTGTTTAGAAGGCTTTATTATAGTGAAGATAATACATACTGTTTTTTTGCTCGCAATTTTGGGTGTTATATGTATCGCCGAAATTGGGATTAAGTTTGTCCAACATTTTTTCTTTCATTCGTGTTTTTAGCGAAAATTTAAGGGTTTTTTGTACGGGAAACGCAACATTTTAACAAATACAGCAACAATCTTACAATCTAGGTACCAAATTAATGTAAATAGTAGCAGCTCTCTTTGAGAGCATAATTTGTTACTTATATTATTATAACCATTGAGCAATGTTTCAAGTACCGAATTATCGAAAAAAAACACCATTTTTGGGGCGTCATATCATCTGAACCACTGGAGATATTTTGATGAAAAAATTTTTGTGGGCTATTGGAGGCAGGGGTAAGATTTTCACAACAAATTATCAAAAATCAAAGAGAAAAAAATTGACTCGGTTCGGTACGGTACCGCACCTTTAAGGCGATATAATACAATTAAGGCGATTATTCTGGAGCCCTATTACGACTGCTACGAGCCACAAGTCAGAATGGCCGGTGGAGTTCCGGTTTTCGTTCCGCTCAATATGGAACAAGCCACCGGGCGATCCACAGCGGAAATAACCCTGGATTTCGACCGATTAGAAGCGAAAATTACGCCAAAAACCAAAATTCTCTTCCTCAACAACCCGCACAATCCGACGGGAAAGGTGAGAAATTTAATTAAGTAAGACCTTTAATTTTGCATTTCGGTAGTAATTTAAAAAATGTTATTGCTGCGTCAAGTAACTTGGTATGATCAAAAATATATAATATAACGAAAAATGTGGAACTCCTATATAAAAAAGTACGGAAAAGGTGGCCTTTATAATGAGCCTCTCCATTTAAATGGCACCCTCCCTCCATAATAATGGCCTTTTAATTCAAACGAATATGCCGTTGGCCTACGTCACTTTACACTAAATGCGCACGCATCCCGCAAATGAAATAAAATGTTTTTATTGATCCGCGCACATTTGTGCTGAATAACGTAGGCAAACAGCATATTTTCCCGCATTAAAATGGCTACTTTGCCATTATTATGGAGAGTGTCATTTAAATGGAGAGGCTCATTATAAAGGCCACCTTTTCTGTACTTTTTTATATAGGAGTTGCACATTTTTCGTTATATTAATATATATTTTTGGTATGATATGGTCTGATTAATTTCTGCAAACGTTTGTGAAAATTGTTTGGTATGGAGGGGTATAGGGTATCTGACTTAATTTCGGCCAAGCCTTAATTTCGGCCACCAATTAAGGGTTTTATTAAATTGGCTTATTTTTAAAACACAAAAGAACTAGCACAAAAGTAACTGGATTAATGTTGAATAAAGTGTTTTTGCAAAAGTTTTTTATTTTTGTTATTCTGCATTATCAACATTTTTATAAAAAAAGTGAATTTTTTGTGATTTTCTTAATTTTTCCTTTGTGTTTAAACTGCATCAAATTTAGAACAAAGCACAATATAACCATCCTATTTAAGGCTCAAAGTTGTTTATTTTCATGTTTTGATATTTTATTCAAAATCACTTTGCAACGCGTTTAACTAACTGCGCGTTTTAAGATTCCGTTAATTTCGGCCACCGTAAAATTTAGGTGAAAAAACCTGCCATTTTTTATTGTTTTTAAATATCATCGTACTACCGTATTTATTAAGAATTTTTTTGCTCGTTTGAGTGTTTTTGACATTTTTTAAGCCAAAAATAAAAATTCAACAAAAAATACAGGTTATTAAAACTTGTTTTTTTAAAGATTTGACATAATTATTTAAAGTTTTGCTAATAATTATTAAAGTGTGCAAACGGGAAAAATTAAATTATATGTACCAAGAACAATACCTAAGGATAAATTTGCAACCTTAAAAATTTTTATTGTTCGTTTTGACAATAGTTATGGCTATTTTTTTCTAGGTGGCCGAAGTTAATGGCTCTCGCCTTAATTTCGGCCACTATAAATAAAAAACTTTCAACCTCCACTGATCTATAAGTGCAACAGAAATTTTTAAATTTTGGACTGGAATAACAAAAATAGCTATCGTTTGATTTTTAGACCAAATTTTGGGTCGATTGGAAAAACAGGAAAAAACCTATCCGGAAAATAAAAAAAGGTAGCCGAAATTAAGTCGGTTACCCTAACTACCCCCCTTTAAAATTTAAAACTGGGGAAATGTGCACCCCCTGGGTATTGAATACATAATGATTTGGCTTGTAATTTTTTTACAAAAAAAAATTTAGTAACAATATATTATCTAAAAATATTATGTATTTAGCTTACCAATAGTTGTTATAAATATTATGTATTGTAAAAGTCCGGACGGCTCCCTTAGTACTATGGGAGTTAACGTTCACATCGTTTTTCCGATTACACACGTAATGCAATTTCAGACCTGTGCACGGTCTGGAAATCCCCCCGTTCGGAGGATTTGCCCCACCCCCCGTTTTATTGCCCCCCCCCGCCAAAAAATGAAAAATTACCCTAAAATTATGACGCCATTTTTGACCTATGATGACGCCATCGCAATTTTTTGCAGTTTTTAGCCTATTTCAATGTATTTTAAGCCATTTCAGACCTATTTTTACCTTATTTTTGCTTTTTTTGTCCCTTTTTTCTCTTTTCCCCTCTTTTTTCTCCTTTTTTTCTCTTTTTTTTCCTTCCCCCCTGCTTGCCTCCGTTTCAAAAAAGTTACCCCCCGTTCCCCCCCATTTTGGTATTGCCTCCCCCCCCGTTTACACCCCAGGGGGAGCAGTGCACAGGTCTGCAATTTTCGACATGGAATACATCCCCTCTACTTGTAATTCAAATTATAAACGGTAACCCCATTTAGAGGGTGTATATTACATGGAGGAAAAATGGTACAGCTTACGGGTGGACCAAGGAGGGGTGCAAAGGAAAAGGTATGAGGGATATTGTAACTATTTTAATTATTGCATGTATATGTATGTCTGTATGTGTGTATGCATTTGTATGTATATGTGTGCATTCATGTGTAAAAAAATTTTCGCAAAGGGTTCTGTTCCGCAAAGGTAAGTCTAGGTCCACAAAAAAAGTGCAGATAGACTGGAACCAATCAACAATCAGATAAATACTTTAGTAGTTACATATCTAAAATAATCATAACATACCTTTTTCTCAAATCCTTTAACAAGGTTGTCCTTAATCATACTATGCTGCACTGGCCCCTATTAGTAGTGAGTGCTAATATTGTTCAAGATGATATGAACAGCAATTTTCATTTTATATGGGAAGATTGGGATATCTTTACAAACAAACAAAATTTAGAGCTTGGGAACCTTCTCCAGACAATTCATAGGTGGATAACTTTTTGGGTGGGTTTATAGGTGGTATTTGAAAAATAAAAGATGTATTTTTTGGCTGCCGGCCCGACCTGTTATGAAATTCATTACAAAAAACAACCCTAATTTTTGAAGGTGTTTAAAGACTTTGTTTTCAATTTTAGGTCTTTAAAAAGGAAGAACTTTTACGACTTGCTGATATAGTAAAGAAGCACGACTTGGTTGTTCTGTCTGACGAATTTAAGGTAGAACACCACAGTTAGATTTTGACGGCAGATCCTTACTAATTAATTTTTACTAAAGTAATTAGACCTGCTGATTCAATTTTTGACATTCATTTTTCTGTAAAAAAATGTTATCGTCCACAATCATCAAATAACATCAATAAAATACATGTCAAAAATACAAAACATTAATAAAATTTATTACCAAAAATATTCTATTTTTTCATTTTCGATTTAGCGTATCTTGAATAATAAAACACTTTTTTTAATTAAAAAGCTAAAAATTTTAAAAAAAATTTTTTGACGTTAAAAATATGGCCCAGCGAAGACTCGATCCCAAGGATCCAAGGATCCGAACCCGACGTACTAACCACTCGGCTACTGGGTCAGCAGACATTTTTTATTTAAAAACTACTTTTAAAGAAACGGTTCAAAATGTAGTTTCTCGGCGTCAATTAAAAAAAATTAAACGAAAATTAAAAAATTTGATTCGCTCAGATTTTAATGAAAGTTTGGAAATAGTTAGACACAAGTCTAATCAATACTTTGAATTGTATTTGATTAAAAAACTAATTCAGGATTTTTTTTATTTGATTTTTCTTTTAAAAACATCGATTTTTTTAATTTTCTTCAAATTTTGAATTACGTTTTACTCCAAACCACATCTAAAAGTTGCCCCCTATTTTTCTTTAACTTTCTATAAAATTGCGGAAAAAACTGAGCGAATCAAATTTTTTAAATGGTCAAAAACTGTTTTTTGAGCTTTAGATTCATTGAAATATATCTCAAAATAGAACAACTGGTAAACAATGAAATTATTACCGTTAGATACATCATAATCTGAGCTTTCGATCGCACTATACTTTTGTCAGACAAAAATTAATATCTAAGACGATATCTAACTTTTAGTAAAATTCGTCATAACTGTGGTGTTCTACCTTAAAAAATGGGGGTCGCGGGTTAGATGATATTCAGTTTAGCATAAGAATATGTGTTTTTCCTTTTGAGAGTTGCATTGATATTTATATAAAGGTATATCTATAAGGGTGAAAATAGATGAGTGGTAAAGTAACCACTCGTTTTTTGAGAAAATATCATTTGCAGACAAACACATGACGCAACTAAATAATAATTGGTTACATAACCGCTGAAATTTTATTTTTCTTGCTCACGGGTTTATTGTTTATTTCCCCGTGCCCCGGTCGGTTCTCGCTTCGTTCCTTAATTTCAGCCTGGAAGACTTCAGTTTTAGTTTTTTTTTTAAATTTCGATAGATTGTGCTATTCAATGCATAGCTAAGGCAAATGCCTTTGTCTTAGATATTGAATGTATATATATATATATATATATATATATATATATATATATATATATATATATATATATATATATATATATATATATATATATATATAGGGTAGTGCATTTAATTTCGGCACTTTTTCGTTTTTACAATGTAACTTTTCACTGTATGGCTTGATGTTCATGTTTGATAGCTCATTTTAAAGCTTTTACGATACTGCGTTGCGTCATAAAAAATTCACTGTACAAAAGTTGTTTTTTTACTGAATTAAATCAGTTTTTAAAAAAAATGGAAAATTGCCGAAATTAAATGTATGCATTTAATTTCGGCACTTTACAAACAATCGATTGTTTCTTAGTTAAAAAATCATCATTTTCAAAAATTTAAAAGCCTATCATTATTTCCAGACAGTTTTCTTTAATTTAAGCTTTTACTTATTGTTCAAAGTGTAAATGGCAAAAAGTTACAGCTAAAATGCTAAATGGTATCAAAATGAGCAAAATTTGGGAAAAAAGTGCATTTAATTTCGGCACTTTTTAAAAAGACCCCCTTAATCGAGTTTAAGTGCAGTGTTATGACATCTACACATTTCAACGTAGTCTTTTAACTATTTACAACTACAATTTAAGACCCGACCACTAAATTCAACCCGTTTTTACCTACAGCAATAGTGTGCCGAAATTACACTATTTTATTTTATAACGATTGCTCACCACAGACGCAACGTAGAACCACGGGGACTAAAAATTCGGAAAATGGACTAAATTTTACCAGGACAGTTTAGTTTTTAAACCAATTTATATCGTAATCATGAAATGCCCATGTTCTAAAAACGAGTAACATTTTTTTATTATTATAAATCACACAATTTCACATGAAAATATCATAACATAACAAATAAAAAGCTCACGACAGTCATCTACATATAATTAGCTCTCATTTGAGCTATCAAACGTCGTATTCCGTCCAGGATTAATAAAGATATAGTCCAAAATCAAAAATGCCCAATTGGGAAAAGTGCCGAAATTAAATGCACTACCCTATATATATATATATATATATTGTCATTACTATGGCAAAATGAGCCGCAGTCTTTATAAACTACACATTATGACTGATTCTGTAGTTAATAGGGTCCTGTATTAAATTAAAAATGAGTCACAGACACACATATTTTATACGAACTGTGGCTCATTTTGCCGTAGTGACATGTTAAAACTCATATATTATGAGATATATAGGTTTGGATAATGGATGTTTTCATCCTGCTCCTAACAACGGTTTTTATATTGTGGGGTAGTCCGCCTTCCTCCACCTCCTCCCTTTTTCTTCGAAAAGAGCGGCATTTTCTATGGGTTTCCTTTTTTACTTTTCGAAATTATGTTATAAAAATTTAGTACAAATTTTGGTGCATTCTAAAACCATAAATTAATCAATACGCGGGAAGGTCAGATTTATATACAGTAAAACTAATATTAACAGTAATTAATATTATTTGTTATTATAACTTCTAACATACTTATGCGCAAAATTTAAAAACATCAGGCAATAGATAGTTTTGTTATTTATAACTTCATCGCCAGATTAATTTTGAAGATCAGAAAAAATTGTATAGAAATTAAGTAAAAAAAACAAAAGTAAAATGTATGTTAGTAATGTTACGCAATCACCAGGGGACGATTTTTAAGCAGTTTTTAGCACATATTTAAAAAATTTTCACCTCTGGCGGCTGGGGAGACACCGCCAGACCCTGCTGATCTAATCAGCCATACGCAATTCATTTTATAGTTTTACGCTTAGCAAAAATAACAGCCGATGGCCCAAATTAAGGTCTAGCCAAATTTAAGTCAATTACCCTAACAATTTTTTCTGGTTAATTAGGTGCAAGTTATTATAGCATCTCTACCTGGAATGTGGGAGCGAACGATTACAATCGGTAGCGCTGGAAAGACGTTCAGTATGACAGGATGGAAGGTGAAAGGGTTTCAGATACAAAAATTTTCACACAAAAATCTCAATAAAATAATTTTAAATTGTAAAATTTATAAAATTTTTGACATATCACAGTTTCATAGCTAGTGTTAGTGGAATGTTATAACTGTTATAATCGTTATTTTGACAGAGATGCATCATTCATTTACTGTTCATTTTCAAAATTGAACGATTTGTTGTTACACTGCGAATAAAGACGGCATGAAAACGGCCTTATTTCCGCTTGCCATTTTTTGTTTAAAAAACACAAAAAATGAAAAATGAATTAACCCTTGTTGTTGTTGCAGTTCGCGAATAACCATGCGTGGTGTGGACTGGTGCGTAGCTTCTTAGATTTTGGGAGGGGAGTAGATCCGACCCCCGATATTTGGGGGGGTGTCACAAAAACATTTTTGGGGTATGCCTTAAATACCACATTTTAAGCGTTTTTAGTACTGGGACTTTTAAAATTTTAGGGGTAGGGGGTCTCTTCCCCCAAATTTTAGAGTGGGGGTGTCGGCAGTAATCGGCATTTTTGGGGGTATAACCGCCCTCCCCCTTCCAGCGAACCCCCATAAGAATTTTGAAGCCCAGGGAAAATGTGATACCTGACAACCGTGGTCGCCAAGAATAACATCTGCTTTCTCCCACTTTGTGAATCACTGAGTAATATGCTGTGACAATACGACAAACGAGTGTCATTGAGCCACCAGGACCGTGCTGACGTTCGGGCAGCACTTAACGGGCCTACGGGTACCACCTGGTTGCTGGATCTTTTCTCTCATAGAAATGAGTCTAGCTTGGCATGGCTAGAAAAAGGTTGTTGTAGGTCGGCTACGAAAGCAGTTTTTCATCTAGCAAACCAGTGGACAAATACAGCTGTATTGTGTGTGGAGTTTGTACCACTGGCCTTGCAAGAACGCTTATGCTGCCCGTGTACGACGTTAAATAGTAAGATCAATATCAGGCGACGTAAAAAATCCTTTAGACGAAAACCTCTTAATGGGTGAACACTGCAATGGGTGCAGTGAACATTCTAGCGGTAAAAGTTGCCAACGTTATTATTGTTGGAGGAAGAGTCTCAACCATAGGGGTGGAATTTAATCGCCTCTCCTGGCTTGTCTTAGCGCCTGCCCTTCGCATAATCTGCATAGGGAAGATAAGTTTCAGGTAATACAACAACAACAACAACTTATAAACGAAATATTTAGCCCCTTATCAACTGACGTAGGACACGGGCCGTCAAGGCAATTATACAAAAAAGTAAAAAAGAAAATATAATGAGGCCTGTGTGTGTACTGTCCTCGGAGAGTTTAATGGGGGAGATTTTCAAAACGTCGGTGACATCGAGGAAAATTTTTACAACCAGGAGATTGTGCAAAAAAAGAGAAAAAAGACAAGAAAGCAAAATTGAAGTAAAAGATGCCCGAAATGACTTAACGTTAACAAAAATGGGTTAAACAGTGCGAAAATTCCCCGAAATTAGCTGAAAAATGGCGCATAATTTTTATTATTTGTTTCATTTTTGAGAAAGGGGGACGAAAATGGCGGAGCATTTCCAGAGCGTGTACAGGTCTAATAATGTGCGTTATTTTCAGTGGCGGTGGCTCCGAAAAGTTGCTCCGCCCCTGCGGTCTATTCATCAAAACTCCGTGTTCACCTCTACGCCAATATTCCGAGAACAACTAAACAAAAAAGCAAAAACAAAATAAACTAACCGACTTAAATTCGGTCAGCATTTATTTCGGCCACCAGTTGTTATTTTTTGCCATGCGCCAATTTAGGTAATAATCTGCGTAAAGCTCGTATATATATATATATCGCCCTGTGCTGATATTGATAGATTTCATTGATTCACAAAATTTTGCGTGTAGAGAACACAATAGTCAACGGCCGAAATTAAAGATGTCCGAATTTAAGCCAGTTACCCTAATGCCCCATGTTATTTTCAGCTGAGCTGGGCGGTGGGTCTGAACAGTTTGCTCTATTTTGATCTCCGTCATTTGCAGTCCATCCATAAAAATTACGTGTTCACCCCCCCCCCTGAAAACCAATATTCCGAATGCATTTTAACAGAGAAGTAAAAAGCAAAATAATGTGCGTTATTTTCAGTTAGGCTGGGCGGTGGGTCCAAACAGTTTGCTCCGCCACCTGCAATCCATTCATCAAAACTGCGTGTTCACATCCCCGACACCGACCCAAGTCGCGGCCGCGGCCAGTTTCGAACTGGAACTGGGTCGGCTAAACTCTGCGAGATCTTACTTCCGATCCCTGCCCAACGAGGAATTACTGCCGAAACGGGACAAACTAATAGGTAAGGAATCGTTTCGTCGTTGCAACGACACAAAGAATCAAAATCAGTAGGAAATTAACGCGACCCTGACTGGTGTTGTTGTAGTATTTGTTTCCAAAAATGTAAAAAGTGTCGCAGTTACGAGGATTGAATCCTATTGTGTCATGGTAACGACGAAATGGTAGTATAATAAATTAGTAGATTAAAATCGGTTCAGAAATGATTGATTTTGAAAGCAATTTCGGGTCACCATATTTCTTTTATGATAATCGATGTATGAATAAGACTTTTGCGTAAATCAACCCTACTGTTACCGAGATATGCTCGTTTGATTTTTTAGTTCATCGCTTTAGCTAACATTCTTCTTCTGTTTGCTCTAGTGGCAGAGATGTTGCTTCGGTAAGTCCATTATTCGCTGTTCCTTTGGCTGCTAGGAAAATGTTCCAATTATCCTTCTGATCCAAGATCTTCATTAGGAGCGGCAGAACTGCGACAGACTTGTCAGCAATCATAGTGCAGGGACTTCCGTCACGCTTTTCTCCTAGCCGTTTAACGACGACATCATCAAAAGATAATGCTGGCTGCAGGCATCCCGCGTAGAAAAAATTTACAGAGAAACTGCCACAAGTTCCTCTGTAACCCTCCTCCTTTATCCTGGCTTGGGACAGGCACTGCATAAACAGTGGCGGAGTTCTTTAGCTAACATAATCAACAACATCGCATGGTGGACAGTTTTGATTGGTATTCGATACTTTTAGGTCGCCGTAAAGTTTATTCTTTGGTCCTTGCCGAAAAAACAGACAGCTTAGGCGTTCTAAGAATAGTTTATTTATATGGAATTTATCTCTCGTGTCTGGGAAAACATCAAAATATGGCAAATATCCTTTTTCTGTACGCGCGGTTTGCTTTCAATTACATCTCTGTTTCATGTTTTGCTTTGATTTATAAACCGTTTTTAGCGGTAGGTAATTGAAAAGTGATAGCAATGTAGCGCTAGATTGCTGGATTAATTCAATAATTATACAAAATATTTTTACGCTCGTTTAAACCGTTCCCGTGAAGACCTTTAACACCCTTACAACCGTGAAACCTTCGTACGACAAAGGTAGCAATATGCAATATTTTGCAACATAAAATATTCTACGTATAAATCTGTATCCGTGACAAAAAAATCTGCATATTGCTACCGTACAGTTTTAACCATTACAATTTGCTCGCTTACTGGGCTCTACTCGCGCAAAAAATTATGTATGACGGAAGTACGACTTAGGTCTCACGAAGGTTTCACGGTTGTAGCCGAGGAAAAGGCAATTACGGGAACGGGTTAAAATATAAAAAGATAATAATAAAACATTAATTAATTAATGTATTAATTGCGAAAAAGATTTTTGTGCAGCTGGAATGGTATATTAGTCTGCGGCGATATTTATATTTAGACATAACTTAAAAACTTTTCCTTAATATTGTGCTTTTCATTTTTATTACTTTTCGTCCGTAGCTTGACAGAATGAGTCAAAATCATAGGTGGGCCGAGGGGGGCTATTGGCTATACCCCCAAACATCCCGAGCCGACATCCCTCCCCCCTAAAATTTGGGGGTATCTCGGACAACCCCTCCCCTAAAGTTTGGGGGTCCCAGTACTAAAAAGGCTAAAAATGGGGTATTTGAGGTATACCCCAAAAAAATTTTTAGGACACCCCCCACCAAATTTGGGAGATCAGGTATACCCCTCCCCCCCAAAAAAAAAATCCGGGAGGCTGCCCACCTATGGTCAAAATCATGATTAAACACTGTGACTTCTATTCTTTTTATCTGTTAACACAAGTACTTTATAAGTAACTTTATAAATCAAAGTCACGTATATTTTATACTGATGCCCATAGGTTGGCAGCCTCCCGAATTTTCGGGGGTATACCCGACCGCGATCTCCCAAATTTGGAGGGGGGTATCCGAAAAAAAATTTTGGGGTATACCTCCAATACCCCATCCCATTTTTAGGGTTTTAGTAGTGTGACCGGCCAAATTTTAAGGGAGGGAGTGTCCAGGGTCCCTTAAAATTTTAGGGGGGTGTCGGCAGTAATCGGGATTTTTGGGGGGTATAAACCCTCCCCCCCTCCAACCCGCTCGCCCTGCCCACCTATGCTGATGCATCTGGCACTTTATGTGGTAATAAAAACGTTTGCTTTTAGGTATTTTAAAATCAGTTGGATTAAATCCGGTGCTTCCCGAAGGCGGTTATTTTATGATGGCACACTATAAAGATATAGGTATGTAATTTATACAGGAAAACTCTTTATAAAATTATCGCATTATAACTTTGTGTACAGAATTTAGGCTAAACTGATTAAGACGAGAAAAACAACAGTTTTTTTAAAAAATTTAAGTATTTAATCTATAAAAAAAAAACAATTTAATAGTCGATGTATTATAGGTAAATTCGTCGCACCTGCGACTCTCGCCTTTTTGTATACTCCAATAATCGCACAGAATTGTTTTTCTTCTTCTAATTCGACTAATCAGCGTAATAGTAGCAGAAATCATGTAGAGGCACGCTTCCAACCTTACTTGAAGTTGTAAAATCCGAAATGAGTTCGCAATTTCGCGAGTCGGTTATCTGACTTAATTTCGGCCACCAATTTAGGGTGTTGGAAGATTGGCTTATTTTTGAAACACAAAAGAACTAGCACAAAAGTAACTGGATTAATGTTGAATAAAGTGTTTTTGCAAAAGGTTTTTATTTTTGTTATTCTGCATTATCAATATTTTCATACAAAAAGTGAATTTTTTTGTGATTTTCTTAATTTTTGACTTGTGTTTAAACTGCATCAAATTTAGAACGAAGCACTTAAAATAAAACAATTTAACCTTAAAATATTATCTTCTATTGAAGGCTCAAAGTTGTTAATTTTCATGTTTTGATATTTTCTTCAAAATCACTTTGCAATGCGTTTAACTAAATTGAACAGTTTATTATAGTTGCTAAAGGTATGGCAGTGGCATTTCCAATCAAATCCAAACTGCGCATTTTAAGATTCCGTTAATTTCGGCCACCTTAAATTTTAGGTAAAATAACCTTCGCTTTTTTGCTGTTTTTAAATATAATCGTACTGCCATATTTATAAAGAATTTTTTTTGCTCGTTTGACTTTTTTTGACGTTTTTTAAGCCAAAAATAAAAATTCAACAAAAAATACAATACAAATTATTAAAACTTGTAAGGTATTTGACATAATTATTCAAAGTCTTGCTAATAACTATTAAAATTTTCAAACGGGAAAAAATTAAGTTATGTGTACCAAGAACAATACCTAAG
>JASAMX010032230.1:0-16134 GCA_030248175.1 Microlaimidae sp. YZB2_3 | reverse complement strand
CTCTCTAAAGAGTGGCCCTAAAATATTCGTTGAGAAAAAAGTCGTAAATCACATTTTGATTAAATTAACGAAATAAGTAGGTAAGAAAAGTGTTGCTATAATATTAGTTGATTGAAGGAAAAAATTCGTAAAATTAACTTAGAAAAATCTCGTTGAAATAGATAATTGCTGTTTACATATTAAACATACAGTTTTGTCTCGTGCGGCGGTTTTTTATTTTATAATTAGGTTTACCACTAGTTTTGTTATTTGTTTGACTATTTATATAAATATATTCTACGAAAATAATCAAATCCTATGTGTAACTGAAGTCAAATTCTTTCAACCTTCATTTTTTTGTTTTATGTTTATTGTTAACAAAAATAATTGTTTTAAAACAAAAAATAAGGTTTGTCCAATTTAATCCGACTCTTTTTAAAATTTTAATATTTACCACGGGACGTTTCTTTTGATTTTGTTCTAAATATAGCAAACTTGTGAGGATATTTTGTTGGAAATATTGGAAATTCTTCGCTATTGTTAAAACAAAATTACATTGCAAAGAAAAAACAACAAAGGCGCTGATGATTTCTATGGAATTAGATGGCAGAAATTGCTTGTCTGTGCACTGACATTAAATCCTTAGTTAAAGTGTGTAAAATTTTATAATAGAGATTTTAAGTTTTTGCAACACTTTATTTATTTTTTTTAAAGTGTGAAATCTGCCCTTTCGTTTACAAAACAAATTAAGGAAGGACAGACTAAGGTAAGAAATGTTTTGTCTTTTAGTTAAAACAATCTTATATTTGAAAAGTAACCATAAATCACTTTTTTTCACCCTTAAAATGGTTATATAAGAAAAAATATGGAAAAATGTTTGGCGGAAGAAGGAATTTTCTTCTCGCCATCGCGCTGAAACTAAAACAAAAGTAAAATTTGGAAGTTAAAACTATTGTTTTAAGTTTTTAATTTATTATGCTTGTTACGTATTATAAATTCTTGCTTCATGTAAACCTATTCTATGTATCCTTTAACCGGAGTTTTATCGGAAAAATTTTATTGTAAGACGGGAGTTTCACTAATTTTTTAATAGACCTCTGATAAATAAAAAAATCGTAAAAGTTACTAATTAAGTGAGCGGATCCTTTCCCGTTAAAAAATTTGTAGAAACTTACTAATTTTTACGTTATATTAACCACTCACTTTTAAGAAAGTACACGTTTCCACGGTGAATACCTACACAGGCTGTTTTTATTTATAGACCAAATTAAGGTTGATGAATCCGATAAAATACATGACTCTTGATGATACTTACAATTTTTTGCGTTACCTGCCGTGCTAGTCATATGATATTCCTCGCCAAACCTCTTATAAACCTTGGCATTATATACATAGCAGTTTTCAGCTGAAAACTTTTTCCACTTACAACACCACTCATACTTATCGTTGGGGCTATTATTTGTTTGCCGAATTCCATGTCTTAAAACTAAATCTGCGGCGCTACAAGAATGTTGATCGGAAGACATTAATCTACACTCATCTGCTGAAATCGGTAGATTTGTTACTTTGGTTTTACGCATTCTTTCGTCACCAAAAAACCAAAGTAACGTTTCAACATCTTGGCGGACCTTTTTACAAACAAAAGCGTTACTTACGTGCTCGATTTCATTAATTTTATATAATTGCACCTTGGCTTTTCTTGGTTCTTCATACTTATTATAATTTATGTTATTTAAAGTACAGTCGGGTGGAGTGGGAAGTTTATATAAATGCTTAGGACCATTAGTATGGCAGACTACGGGATTTGGATTTTGATTAGCCAAAGTCCCTATAAACTGTATATTGACTAAACACATTAAAAACGTAAGTAACATAAGTTTACTTACCTTCGAGGGGTGTGGTGTCGGGGTTCTTTCTCCCTTCATTCTTTCGATAGTTCTTCCAATATCCGGACTACTGGAAGTGGACATAATATTTTTGTATTATATTCTAAATTAAAAATATTATCTTCTAAAGTTTTACGTACAGTAGTTTCAGTTAAAGGTAATTTTTCAATTTCCTTTTCTAAAGCGGGAATCAATTTATTTTTTAAACACAAGTTAGAAGGTCCGCTTATAACATTTATGGGATATTTCTCAGGAGTTTGTGCAAAAGTATTGTAAACGTTTTCCCTACAGGCTGCCCTAGCATGACCTATCCTACCACAATTGCTACATTTTGGCTTTAATTGAGCATCCCACTGGTTATTACGCTTAATCCATTGTTCACGCGGTTGATTCCATTGTCGCCTACTCTCAATAACCCTAGGTTGAGTGGCAGAATTGCGATATTCTGGTCTGTTACAATTTTGGTTTTTTATCTGATTAGAATAATTCCGTGGTTGTTGAAAAAAGTTTGATTGAAAAGGTTTCGATTGAGATAAATTTTTAACTTCTTGACGTAAATTTTTCATTTTCCGCATTAATTCTTCAACGTTTATCAATTTCTGAAAAATTTCTAGAATAAATATGATTGCCTGTTTTATTTTGATTTCTAATTGTCTAATTTTATTTGAGTTTGTAAAAGATTCATTTGAACCCGTGTTTTGGGTAAATGCTAAAAGTTGGGAAGTATTTTTTGTATTTTCAAGTTCGAAACGAGTGGCGTCAGCTAAGGTTTCTTGAAAAGTTGTGGGGTTTGCAATCATTAAAGGGATCTTTATTATGGGTTTCACGTTATCTAACATAATATTATTTCTATCGGTATCTTGCATTTCATGGTATGCCAACTCGATTAGATCTTGAAGTCGATCGGCAAACCTATCTACCGTCTCATTTGTTTTTGGTGGCAATTATATAATTGCGCTGCTCGTAAGCTTTGAGCTTGGGGGGTACTAAACTGATTATTTAATGCGTCAACAAGGTTATCAAAACTGTCTTTTTGATCATTAGGTAAATTTTGATATACTCGTTGGGCGTGCCCTATTAAACAAGTTGGTAAAATACTTAATTTTTGTTCGGGAGTCCAATTACAAGCACTAGCATACAAAACAAACGTAAAAATTTTGGAAAATTTTTACGAGTGTATTATTATTTTTTTATGTTTTCACTAAAATAGTGTCGTGTATTGTTTAAATATATATTTCTATTGCCACGTCAAGATCGAATCAAGAAAATCGTAATGAATTCTCACACAGTATATGCATATAAGCTAAAGTTCTGGTTGCCGAGCTATATTAGTTTTCTGCAACTGGCTTTTAGTTGTTGCTAATCTGTGTTATCTTCAACTTTTGAAATGCCAAGTTTTAGTCGCAATGAAAATGCTGTCTTTTTATTTTATTCTCTTTGTCACAATAAGACTTGAATTTATTTGTTTTTTGCTATATTCATTTATGTATTTTTTGTTGTATTATGTGAATTTTCATTCATTTGTAAATTTGAGTAATGAAGGTCGGTGGATTATTGTTTTAGATTTTTAGTCCGAATTTTTATAAAACCCTGAATAACAAAATATTGATTTATTAATTAGTAAAAGGCAGGAAATTGTTACAAATTACTTAGTAAAACAATCTACTAATATCTTTAGTAGAAAATTATAATCTACTACTATTTTTTCAAAAATTTACTTAACGACTAGCATTAGTAAAAAATTTACTAACTTTTTGACTGGTTCCTTTTCAAGGAATTAATTAGTAGTTTTGTTCGTAAAAAGTTACTAACTATTTTAAGAGAGTACACAGGAAAGTCCGAGTAATAGTAAAAGTAAAAGTATTTGAAATTTCAAAAGTCGAGTAACAGTAAAAGTAAAAGTAATTGAAATTTCAAAAGTCGAGTGAAAGTAAAAATAAAGTAATCCAAAATCCGTTACTTTTATTACTTTAAGTAAAAGTAAAAGTAACTTTTTACAACACTACTTTAAACGCATCCAAAGCATAAAAACAAATGTTATAAGGTTCACGACGCGACGATTTGAACTGTACTCTCTTAAAAGTGATTGGTTAATATAACGTAGAAATTAGTAAGTTTCTACGAATTTTTTAACGGGAAAGGATCCGCTCACTTAATTAGTAACTTTTACGATTTTTTTATTTATTAAAGGCTTAATAAAAAAATAGTGAAACTCCCGTCTTACAATAAAATTTTTCCGATAAAACTCCGGTTCGAGGATGCATAGAATAGGTTTACATGAAGCAAGAATTTATAATACTTAACAAGCATAATAAATTAAAAATTCAGAACAATAGTTTTAACGTCCAAATTTTACTTTTATTTTAGTTTCAGCGCGATGGCGAGAAGAAAAGTCCTTCTTCGGCCAAACATTTTTCCATATTTTTTCTTATATAACTATTTTAAGGGTGAAGAAAAGAGTGATTTATGGTTACTTTTCAAATATAAGATTGTTTTAATTAAAAGACAAAATATTTCTTACCTTAGTCTGTCCTTCCTTAATTTGTTTTGTAAATGAAAGTGCGCATTTCACACTTTAAAAAAAATAAATAAAGTGTTGCAAAAACTTAAAATCCCTAGCAGAAAATTTTACACACTTCAAACTAAGGATTTAAAGTCAGTGCACACACAAGCAGTTTTCTCCAGTTTCTAATTCCATAGAAATCATCAGCGACTTTGGAAATTTTTCTTTGCAAAGTAATTTTGTTTTAACAATAGCGAAGAATTTCCAATATTTCCAACAAAATATCCTCACAAGTTTGCTATATTTAGAACAAAATCAAAGGAAACGTCCCGTGGTAAATATTAAAACTTTAAAAAGTGTCAAATTAAATTGGCCGAAGCTTATTTTTTTGTTTTAAAACAATTATTTTTGTTATTAATAGACATAAAACAAAAAAACGAAGTTTGAAAGAGTTTGATTTCAGTTACAAATAGGATTTGATTATTTTCGTAGAATATATTTATATAAATAATCAAACAAAACTAGTTTTAAACTTAATTATAAAATAAAAAACCGCCGCACGAGACAAAACTGTATGTTTAATATGTAAAGAGCAATTATCAATTTCAACGAGATTTTTCTAAGTTAATTTTACGAATTTTTTCGTTCAATCAAGTAATATTATAGCAACACTTTTCTAACCTACTTATTTCGTTAATTTAATCAAAATCTGATTTACGACTTTTTTTTCAACGAATTCTTTAGGGCCACTTTTTAGAGAGTAGTTTAAATATTTATATAGAGAATAAGTTTTATTGTGAAACTAGTAAAAATTGTGTGGTATTTAGCGTTAAATTATTGTTTTTATCAGCTATTTATTACTTAAAGCTAGAATGTATTTTTAAGCACTACTTCTTTTTTAGGATATTTTATTAAGTACTTAAAACCTATTTGTCAAAAAAATGTTTTTTACAGTAATACAGTAAAACGCACAAACAATTATATCAAAAAAGTAGTTAAGACAGTAGGTTGTAAAATTAAAACAGTAAAACGTTAAATAATAATAAACAACAGTATTTAAAACATTAAGGTTGTAAAATTAAAAGAAACAGTAAAACTGCCAACAAATGATAAAACAATTTTTCACAAATTTGTTCTTAAGCTTTTTAAAACATTGTAACACCTCCATTTACAACAATTACTTGAGGTGCTACTTCATGAACATGAGATATGTACTTTCGGTATGTTTTTTTATTCATTCTGGTAGTCCAAAACTCTTGAATTCCGGCATATAGCTCAGCTTTATTTTTTGGCTTCGACTCACCACGCAAATACTCTTTTTATGCTGTCTACTGTAACAACTGATGATATTGGCTTTTATTTGTTTTTAAATTTAAGATATAAAGTAAAAAACGTGGTTTGGAAAAATTCAAAATTTTATAGGCATATTAAACCTGACTGACCTTGATGCATTGCAATAGTAAATCAAGTTTTTAACAAAGCAATATAAAATTATAAACAAAACTGTTTAAGATATTAAAATTAATTCTGTTGTTTTGCTGTTTTTATCAAACTATTTTTTAAGAGAAATGCCAATTTTAAATTTGTCATTAGACAGCACCTTTTAGTTGATGCCAAACGTTTTCAATCTGTATTAAATTGAAGGATTCCGAAAGCCAATCAACGACAACCAAGCCTAGCGTTTCTTTTTTTGCTCTTTTTGCGTGTATTTACTACTGTGCTTTGGGTCGTTGTCTTGTTGTAAGCAGTAGTATCTTTTCCACCAACAATCAACACGTTTTGTAAATTTTGATTCAATACAAGGCATAAGATATCGAAAAGATCCACTCAACGTATAAAATCATTACAATTTAAACACATTCATATCAGTTCTGTAAAAAGTTACCTTAATTGTTTTTACAATTATCAAAAAATAACTCATTTTACATTGCTTTTACTTGACTGTTTTTAATATAAAAATAGATTTAATTTTATTATAATAATATTTTAAAATTGAAAGTACTTCTACTTTTACTTTTATTTAAATTTTTAGCTGCAATTACTAATGATCAAAGGAGCTCTTAAACTTAAAATTCTGTTCTTGGGCAACAAAACTTTAATATTCCTAAAAACTGTAATAAAGAATCGAAGGCCTTTTGAAATTTAAGTTTTAAATAATAACTAGGGTTGTGCATTTAATTTCGGCACTTTTCCAAATTGGGCATTTTTGATTTTGGACTATATCTTTGGTAATCCTGAACGGAATACGACGTTTGATAGCTCAAATGAGAGCTAATTATATGTAGATGACTGTCGTGAGCTTTTTATTTGTTATGTTGGTGTTATTTTTATGTGAAATGGTGTGATTTATAAAAAATAAAATTGTTACTCGTTTTTAGAACATGGGCATTTCAGGATTACGCAATAAATTGGTTTAAAAATTAAACTGTCCTGGTAAAATTTAGTCTATTTTCCGAATTTTTGGTCCCCGTGGTTCTACGTTGCGTCTGTGGTGAGCACTCTCTCGTCCTAGTTGGCAATATTAGCTACCTTTAAATCTTAGTATTTGATATTTTACGCACAAATTATTAAAAATTTCTTAGTTCTTGGCAAGACATAAATTTTACTAAATAGTTAGTAATTTTCACTAAGTAAAAGGCAAAAAAGAAGTTGAAATGGTTTAGTAATCATATCGCGCCTTTTTCTATTCTTTGTACATTATGTAATCGGTCGAACATGTTCAAGTTTTTGGTTTGTGTGAAAACTAATTGAATGCCCAAAAAACGACTTAAGGACCGCTGTTTTTAAAAAGCTTTGAGTGTCAAAATATTCCAGGAAATTTTTCGACACTAAAAAAGCAGAACAGAAAACTCATATAGCAGAAACTAACTGTCAATAATGCGGTAAGAATCAATAAATTGTTGAATGTAAATTGTAATATAATTTTTTATTAAATATATTTTATATTTTGCAAAAACTTTGGTAGTATAATTTAACGATTTATCCTGCATAGTTTATTAGGTTAGTTTTTTATTATAGTCCATACAAAAATGATGCGGACTGGCGACAAAACTCGAACTTTGAAATGTTATATATCCATAACGGACGTTAGAATATGTGCGGGACATATATGGGAGCATAGCTTAGACTATTGGCTATTTTTTGAAAAGGTTAAGAAAAAATGTTTTTTGATGACGTCATCACTACAGCCGATGCGGTGACAAGAACCTGGTCCCAAAAAAAACAAAACTTTTTTATTAGTACGAGATAGGAAACGCCGCTTGGTATGCTGTTAAAACATACTTTTCTGAGTTTTTTCCTGAAAGTTTGAGCGAAATCACAAACACAAATGATATATCAAAATTCGTCATATGTGATAAATTTTACATTTTTGATGGTTTTGAAAAAAAATTTTGAAAAAATTTTTCGGCATTGTTTGGAACCCTTATACCTCAGGGTGTCAACCCCTGTGTTTGGCCCCCCTAGCCCCCGGGGGGTTAACCTCCAAAAAAAAATTTTTAGGTCAAAAGTAAGGAATAAAAATTGGCGAACATTTAATATATTACAATATGATCAATATTGTACACACTTCGAGCAGGAAGCAAAACAAAATAAATAACACGAACAGTTTAGCGTGGCAAAAATTCGCAAAAAAATCGCGAAAACCGCGCGCATTCACGCATTATAAAAACATTTAAGCGAGCCGATTTCGCTAAAACTTTTAGAAAAAAACTCAGAAAAGTATGTTTTAACAGCATACCAAGCGGCGTTTCTTATCTCGTACTAATAAAAAAGTTTTGTTTTTTGGGACCAGGTTTTTTTCACCGCATCAGTTGTAGTGATGACGTCATCGAAAAACATTTTTCCTAACCTTTTCAAATTATAGATTTATATTCAAATTATTTTCAAAAAGATAGCCAAGAGTCTAAGTTATGCTCCCATATATGTTCCGCAAATATTCTAACCTCCGTTATGGATATATAACATTTCAAAGTTCGAGTTTTGTCGCTAGTCTGCATCATTTTTGTATAAACTATAGGTTTTTATTAGTTTAATAGCAATATTTCCCTTATAATGTTCTTACTCTCCAACATCATGCTTTGGAGCTCCATCCTTGGGGTATTTAAATAAGCGTATTTTAAAATTATTCAATCTTGAAATACTTGTATTTAATTATTTTATCCACAATTTGGGACTATTTAATAAATTTTAAAAAAATAGCTTAAAAAAATATTGACAAATTAATTAATGGCAACACTCTTTAATTAATCTCAAAATAAAAAAACTCAAAACACAAATAAGGTGGCCCTTCAGCTCCTAGGGTTGTTCTGGAGTTTCAAAAAGCGAAACTCCTCTCCAGACCACAAGATTTCTGATGAACATCACTAATTTTTACAATTTATCATTTATTTTATGCTAAAAATATTTGAAATGACTAAATTAAACAGAGTAAACTAAGTATATTACAGATGATGTTCTGAGTAAACGAAGTTTAGATTCATATAAATATGAATAAATATTAAGAAATATATAAAAATAATTAAGAACCAAAATACAAAAAATTATAAATTTTGAAACGGATAAAATTGGCCAACACTGGCAATTTTTTGTAAACTCTAAAATAATTAAAATTAGAGATATTTTACTGCAAAAGCTTTTGTACCTTTTGGTGAGGTGGACACAGTCTAAGTGGCCAGTATAACCTTTCAAACTCTTGAATTTGAATTAAAAATATCCAATTTTTTTGTTTTAGTTTGCGACATATATTTTTTATAAAAACAACCTGTAGATTGCTTAAGCTGCTGATAGTCTCCCACAAGCTAAACCTATTTTTACCAAGTACAGTACAAAAATTATTAAATTTACTACGTTCATTGAAGACTCAACTTGACACAAATACAAACCGTCACTATAAGGGGTATTACAAACCAAAAATTGTTAAAAAAATAATTTATTTAGGTTATCTATGTTCCAAAAAGCGAAAATAAAAAGCTATAAAAAATAAAAGTCATATTTAAAGTTTTAATATAAGTACAGAAAATCAGTGTGTGATAAAACAAGGGAAAACATAAGTATTGGTTTTCGTTTTTGTTGGTTTAAAAAAATTAATTTGCAAACTGCTTTTATTATTCAGATCAAAAATCAACAACATTTTTTCTGTTCTAGCTGGTTTTAATGCACCCGCAACTATAACGAAGTCAGAAGAAAAAAAGCAGAGCTCCTATCAACACAAGCGCAGAAAACCTTATTCAAATTGGAAAGGTACATATGGCCGCATAAATGTTTTTAATTTTTTTTAAACAATAATATGTTGTTTTTTTATTTTACCTGTTAAATGAAAAATATGATTTTCGAACTGAAAAAGTTTTTTTGAAATTAATTGAAATGATTTTTTAACAAAACGCGCAATCACTTTAGCTGTCAAATATGCTTTTTTGTACTCTTCAAAGTGTCTTTTATTTCAAAACTCGAAGGCGTAAACTGGAAGAGTTGTTGGGGTGGCAGGACTCCTTTTGGGACGCAGAACTAAGAGTTTGGGATACTCTAAAAGGTGCGGTGCGGAGTCAAAATTTTTGTCTTCGATTTTGACAATTTTTTGCAATTTTTTTACCCCTGCCCCCAATAGCCCAAAAAAATTTTTCAAAACAATATTTCCAGTAGTGCAAGAGTTATGACCCCCAAAAATGGCGTTTTTTGACAATTCTGTACGTGACAGATTGCTCAATGGGTATAACGATTTACGTAAAAAATTATGCACTTAAAGAAATTGGCCTTTTTCTATTTTAATTTGATACTTTGATCGTTAAGATTGGTGCAATATTTGTTGAAATATTGCGTTTCCCGTACAAAAAACCCGCAACTTTTTCGTTAAAAACACCAAACGACATCAGTGATTTTTTTAAGTTGCCCAACCTTTTTTTTCTTCACTTCGTGTTTTTAGCGAAAAAATTTAGAGTTTTTTGTACGAAAAACGCAATATCTCGACAAATACTGCACCAATATTAACGATCAATGTATTAAATTAAAGTAGAAAATAGCCGCTTTCCTTGAGTACATAATTTGTAACTTAAATCGTTATACTAATTGAGCAATCTTTCATTTACTGAATTATTGTCAAAAATGCCTTTTTTGTGGGGTCATAACTCCTGACCCACTGGAGATATTTTCTTAAAAAAATTTTTTTGGGCTATTGGGGGCAGAGGTAAGGTTTTTTCAAAAAATTATCAATAATCAAAGACAAAAAGTTTGACACCGCACCGCACCTTTAAAATGTTTTCTTAAAATTTAATTGCGCTTCGTGCTGCTCATCACTGGATCTATGTATTAAAACTTTCTTACTATTATTAAACAATGTTTATAATAAATATCAATAACCATTTTTTAACTTTTTTGTGCAGATGCCGGGTTTTTATTTTATTTTTTATTATATAGTGTATTGTGGAATATCTGTTATAATAAGTACACTTTTTTGGTGAAAGAAGGAAACCCGTCACTTCACTGTTTGTTCTGTCAAAAAGTGTTAAGTTTGAAAAGTCGTTTTGTTTTTGAGACATTTTAAAAAAACACCAAATAACATGACAAAAAGACAGATATACACATATGGAACATATCTCCAGATTATCAAAAAAAGTTTATCAATTAAAAGAAGAAAACTTTTGAAAAAAACGATGGTATTCTACAGAAGTTTTCCTGTCACTAAATATAGAGCTCTAGACCTCCAGTTATATAAAGCAAAAAAAACAAACTCCCTAGCTCGGGAACTCTGCTCCTTACATGAATAATCTTAATTTTATTTAATTTTGAAATCAGTGTAATGTACCTCCACTGTTCAGAGCTTCAGAGTAACCCCTAGAGCTCCGGAGCTCCGTCCTGCATTTGTAAAAATCTTATAACTGAACAAAGAGTTATGTCATATAGTATGTTATCAAAAATACTATATAAACCAAAATTTTTTTCAAACCTTTAAAAAAAATAGTCTCAAATGCGGATAAAATAATATTTAAGACATTTTTTAAGCTTAAATAAACTTGAAATATTGTCTACTTAAGGGGCAAAGTTCCTTGGTTCCGGACCTTCCCACACTTTTAATAGCCAGAGCTATGGAGTATGATATTGAAGGGTAAAAACATCACTACTTGAAATTAATTGTTTGAAGGTATTTGATTGTTATTAGATTTTGAAAAAAAATTACTTTATACAAAAATTTCCTAATTTTTAATTATTCAGTAAATTAGCCAAAAAAAACACGGAAATCCGGACAGGAGTTCAAAAATAAAGCTGGGAGATCCGCGAATGAATATTATTACAGGTTTAAAATCAAAAGATAAAGATCGTGTTTTTAAAAAATTTAATTTTTTAGGTGTTTTATTATGCAAGTTCTATAAACTTGTAGTATCCAGAAAAACCTGAACTTAGAGTATGGCTTTCTGAAACTCCTTTTTTAAATGAAAAGTACAATGGGAAATGGAACTACCGCAGTTAAAATAATTCTAGCGATTTTGAGACTGCTAAAGCTCATGCTATAAAAGAATCCAAAGTTAACGCAAAACTCTGAACCCAAAACGCAAGACGTGAAAGCTTTAAAGTGTAACTTTATACTACAACAATAATAACTATGTAACTTTATTACAGAGCAATAGTAACTTTATAATAATATAATACAGGTGGAAGCTTAAAGGTGCGGTGTGGAGTCCAACTTTTTGTCTGCGATTTTGATGATTTATTTGTAAAAACCCTACCTCTGCTCTCAATAACCCACAAAATTTTTTACATCAAAATATCTTCAGTGGTTTAGGAGATAGGACCTCCCAAAAATAGCGTTTTTTTGATAATTCTGTACTTGAACGATTTTTCAATGGGTATAAAAATTTATCGTATTAAATATGCACTCAAAGAAAGCGGCTACTTTCTACTGTAAGTTGATACGTTGATTGTTAAGATTGGAGCAATATTTTTCGAGATATTACGTTTTCCGTACAAAAAATCCTCGATTTTTCGCAAAAACACGAAGTCATGGCAATGGTTTGTCCGACAAACTTTACGGTTTTATAAGTGGGTTTTACGTAACTGAAAGAGTAATGGTTACTAATGAGTTGGGTTTGCGTGTATTTTACTGAGTTTGAGCCCTGGTTAATACTTTTTTTTAGATTTTTAATCAACTAAACATTAAACTAATTAATTTTTTTTACAAAAAATGTCTGTTTTGGTCTGTTTTTATTTTAAAACTAACAGTGTGACCTTCAGCGGTCATTTAAAATTTACGATTTTTTGCTTGACCCTTCACAGTTTTATATTAAAAGCGAAAGCTATAATTCGAATTAACACGCAATCAAATATGATTTTAAAAAGGTCTTTAAGTTTTTCTTTTTAAATCATATAAGAATAATAAAATATATTTGTTATTATGAAGTTATAATAATAAAAGCGAAAGATGTTCGCACTTTTTGATTTTAGTATCTTTATTTCTTTGAGAAGACTTATCGATTTGATAATGCTATAAAAAATGCTTTATTAGATTGTTTTTAATGAGAAAATAATAAAAATGATACATAGTGTATGTTTTTCTGCCCGCAAAATACAGTGGAAGTCTCGTTGAGGGTCAATTTTAAACGCCCATTTCTCGGCCCCTTTTCAAAACTTTCGCGAAATATAGTCAATTTATATATAAATAATATAGTCAATCACAAATGCAATTTTTTAACGGAAAAAAATTGACTATTTTTTGTTTATTTTGTAAAAAGACGGGAATTAAAAAAAAATATGCGTCCTAATTCGTTTTTTTAAATGTCATAACCGTAGATTTTTTAGTGGTCCAGTCAGTTTTCCTTACAAACTTACGAGGTCAGCCAGATATAATTCTACCATAAGCATTTTTTGAGTATAAAAATGTGCAAATAGCTTTGCTTATGCTGATATAAAAACATAATGATAAAATACGCGAAAAATTTATAACTTTCGATGTGCATACGTGTAATGGTTCAAACTTAGAAGTATGAATAAACTCCTAAAACACACATGTTGAATATAAGCCCATTTTATATAAGGTTTTACCACTATAAAATGTAAAAAAAGACCAAAAATAAATAAAAATATACATTAAAGAAAAAACTTGTTAAAATCTTAACTTTTATAATATGCTTTCGGTGTAATACTTGAAGCAGTAAAAATTGGAGTATTATTCTTACTTTATTTATTCTTGCTATATGATATATCCATAATTAGTAGTTTGTTGCAGTTTAGTAAATAAAACTTATTGTCCACTACATTTTGCACAATACAAATTCACAAGCAAAATAACAAATAAATTGGTAATCAAATTTACCAAGTAAAATGCAATAATATACCGCGAAATATCTAGTAAAAATTGCAAAATCAATAGTAAAAATTTTGGCGCACTGCCAACGTACGAATTGGCAAAATTTAAAAGATTATTAGTGAATATTACAAAATGATCTTATCTCCTTGACGATTGTTAGGGTTTAGTAAAATTTACAAACACTTTAGCAAAAAAAGTGCCAACTGGGACGAGAGAGCAATCGTTATAAAATAAAAATAGTGTAATTTCGGCACACATATTGCTGTAGGTAAAAACGGGTTGAATCAAGTGGTCGGGTGTTAAATTGCAATATTGTAAATAATTAAAAGACAACGTTAAAATGTGTAGTGTAGGGGTTATGCACTGCACTTAAACTCGATTAAGGGGGTCCTTTTAAAAGGTGCCGAAATTAAACGCACTTTTTTCCGAAATTTTGCTCATTTTAATACCATTTGGCATTTTAGCTGTAACTTTTTGCCAGTTACCTACTACCCTACTGTGTTTTAACTTTATGAATAGTTTAGAAAGGAAAAACTCTTATGTTTATGTAGCAAAAGGAATATAAAACATTATGAATTAACGCAAATTGACAAATAAAATAAAATGATTTCGCTCAGTGTACTGATACTGTATTATACTGATAAACATCACGTGGATATAATCAGTACTCTTGAATATTTTTCACAAATAATGCACTGTTCATACGAATTCTGCCATGAAAAATTGCAATTTTTGTTGCTCCAAACCATGAAATTCCCGCCCAAACGTGAACTACAAATGATGAAAACAGGATATTATTTAAATCGTATGCATTTTACGGTATAATTTATTTTTTAACTTATTTTTTGAAAATCACTAAAATTGATCAGGAAAGAAACATTTTAATTTTTTAGGTTTTGACAAAAAAAGAATATTGCAAAAAATATAATTTTTTTTTAATTTTTGCTTAAAATCAAAAATATACTATATAATCCCAAAGACGATTTAAAATTATTGTTTTAACTAAAAAGTAAGAACCTCAAGCTTACAAATATAGTTTTTCCAGTTAGTAGAATAATAAATTTAAAAAATAAATTAATGTTTGATTCAAATTAATAATGAAAAAATACCCAGTAAAACACTGTGCAATTTAATAGTTTTTACAGAAAAATTTAAGGTTACATTTACAATTACAATTACAATTTGAGGTTACAATTACCAGGTTTGACGAAAACTTTAATGTAAGCAAAAACGACAATTTTGTTCTATATTGTGAGTCGTACTGAATTTACTACTGAAAATTTTAAATTCTTGACAATAATGGCGTGCTAAAATTTTCACCAAAAGATTTGAAATGAAGCTAAAAGTACATTTTTGTTGTTTTTGTAACAAAAATTTACGTAACAATGTTGAAATTGCTTAAATACGGAATGTAATGATGCTACGGAGCGGAGCTCCGCTTTGAAGAGCTACGGAGCAACCCCCGGAGCTTCAGAGCTCCGGAGCTCCGAAGCTCCACCTCTTTTTTGTACTAAATTCATGAATAATTAAAAAGTGATGCCACATATTATTTGGTCAAATTATTTTTGCAAATTATGTTTTTTTAAAACTTATTCAAAACGCTAAAAAAAGTTTTAAAAATGCAAATAGAGTAATTTTATTTGTATTTTAAGCTTAAATAAACTTAAAATCGATCATTTAAGGGCGAAGCTCCGGAGCTCCCTCCACTTTAAATGGCCGGAGCCCCGGAGCATGATATTGAGGGTGGGAACATCACTAACGGAATGCCGTACAAGTGAGAGTGTTTTTTTTTTTGAAAGCAAGAATACATAATATATATAGAGAAGAATGTAGCACTCAGTATAAACTTTTGCTACTATGCTGGTTCCAACATAACGCAAAACTGGCACACCGGTGGGTCAGTTCAGGCACACCGTGTGCCATTTTCGGCCCACCGGTGTGCCAGTTCTAGCACACCGGTGGGCCAGAAATGGCACACCGGTGTGCCAGTTCAGGCACAATGGTGTGCCATTTCCGGCCCACCGGTGTGCCAGAACTGGCACACCGCTCTCTTAACCTTCAGTATCAAAATTTTAATAAAGACAGCTATTTTACTAGAGCAGAACAAAATTTGTACGGAAAATTTTGCGCTTTAACAGAGAAAATTTGACAACAAATGTTGTTAAGAAATATTGCATTTTTTTGTATTAATATTAAAAACCTAAAATCGTAAATATTTGCAGTATTTCTCTTTCAATAATCATTTAATCATTTAGTTCATTTAATCCAAATGTAAAATGTTTATGGTATAATGACCATGGACATGGTTTTATAGACGAGTTATAAATTGCATTTTTTAGTGTTGTTTTTTCTATACTATTGAAATAATGAATGTTTATATTGTACAATTTTATTAATAAATAAAAATAATAAAATCTTATATGGCGCAGCGAACCTTAAATGGACCTGTTATGGATTTTTCTCATTCGCCA
>JASAMX010032229.1:0-14260 GCA_030248175.1 Microlaimidae sp. YZB2_3 | reverse complement strand
CCCCTTGTTCATCTATAGTCCCCCTCAAAAACACCTATGTCAGTACTAAAATTGCTAAAAGAGAGTTTCAGGAGGGGACACTTTTAAAAGACACGTGATCGTGAGATACCATACATGGGCACGGTTTATTGGGGGGTTAACCCCCCAATTCTGTGATGGGGTTTAACCCCTCCACTCAGAAGTCAGGGGGGAAAGGTTATCTCCCCCAATTTTAAAAAAATGAAGAAAAAATCTCTTTAAAATGACTTTTAAGTGCCTCCAAATTTAAGTTTTAAGGTCAAAATAAAATGTTTTAAGCAATAAAAAGATCAAAAATGCAATAAAAAATGCTGTTTGACCTAAAATTAGCGTTTTTTTACCTATTTTTCTTTCAAAATCAAAAAACGATATGGATAAAATGCACTACAAAAAAACGATATGGATAAAATGCGTTTTTCGGATTTTAACCCCCCCTCCTCAACCCAATTCCGGGTTTACTTCCACTCAACTTGCCCATGTATGTGAGAAACATTATAAATTTTTCGGATATCGTCCTTTTCCCACATCCAGGAGGCTGCCCTACTATGCTTATTACAAAAATTTTTTTTCCAAGACCCAAAATAAAATCTGACTTACATAATTATTTCTCTGTAGTTTTTAGAAAATTAATTGTGAAAAAAAAAGCGAGATTTGGTTGCAACAAACAACTTATTTTGGTGACCCTTTATTGAGGCCGATTTGTGAAGACAACGCTGCATTGTTTCTTTATATATTTACAGAATGAATGATATGAACAAGTTAGATAATAGATTGGCATAGCGTGCGATATTTTCATGTTTTGTTTTAATCCTCATCGTCTTCTTCATCTTCGTCCAACATGTCCTCATCGCTTGGTTCCTCCTCCTCTTCTTCCTCCTTTTTTTTCTTTTTGCCCTTCCCCTTCTCGTCGGCGGCCGATACCTTCTGACCCCGATTCCCATTCTGCTGGGAGGCCTTTCCCGCTTTTTTGCCCCTGCCTCCCGACTCCAGCCCGGCCTTGGGCTCCTGAAAGGCGGGTGCCGCGGGGGCGGGCATGGGGGCGGGCGGGAGGTGGGGCTTCGTGAAGACCGGGGGCGGCACCACTCCGACGGGAATTTTACCCGCCCCGTGACTTACGGGTGGAGGCGGAACTGGAATCCGAGGCACTGACAACTAAATACACCAAAACTTTTGATCGATTGAATTATTCATTTCAAAAGTAGAGTAAATGACTTAAAGTCGGCCAGGCCTTACTTTCGGCCACCGACTGCTATTTTTGCTGTTCACATAGTTATGAAATGAACTGAGTATCGTTACATAGATCACATGGCGATATTTTCAGCCGTATGGAGGTTATTTCATAATTTCATGGCAAAAATAACAGCAGGTAGAAATTAAAGTAAGTTACGCTACTTGAAATTATTAACTGATATTAAATAAATGTTAATTAATACTTTTAATTTGCCCATTTTATAAAAACAAACTGGAATTTGTTTAAATCATCATACATTACCAGATCTGTGCACGGTCTGGAAATGCCCCCCCGTTTTATTGGAGGATTTGCCCCCCCCCGTTTTATTGCCTCCCCCCCCCCGCCAAAAAATGAAAAAGTACCCCAAAATTATGACGCCATTTTTGACCCATGATGACGCCATCATCGCGAATTTTTTGCAGTTTTTAGCCTATTCCAATGTATTTTAAGCCATTTTAGACCTATTTTTACCTTATTTTCGCTTTTTTGTCCCTTTTTTCCCTTTTCCCTTCTTTTTTCTCTTTTTTTTTCTTTCCCCCCTGCTTGCCCCCCCGTTTCAAAAAAGTTGCCCCCGTGCCCCCCACAATTTGGAATTGCCCCCCCCGTTTTAACTCCGGGGGGGGGGGGCAGTGCACAGGTCTGCATTACCAACATAATGATCGATTTTTATAATAATTATATCGTTGTATTGATTGTGGCTATATACTTGCTTAGTAATATTTTTCAGCAGTATAATCATTTTATTACAGCCTATAATGTCGTACCGCTGCACTGGAGACTGACGTAGAAACTGGACCGGTGGAACCTTGAGATAGTTGACCATTCGCAGTATTTCCAGCCGAAAGAGTGACATTTTTCTGATCTAAAATCAAAACAAATTTGTGTTAGTAAACATTTTCTTTCAAAATTTTTGCAAAAATATCCTAACTAAAATAAAAAATTGCATAAAAGACAAAATATTTAAAAGTTTGACAATGTCTTGATAGGGTTAAAGCCGACACCTCAAAATTTGTTGAATCGACTTAACACGCTAAAAATGAAGTTTTTAAACCCAATCTTTTGAAACAGTTAAGGTTTAAAAGATTGGAGATTTCCAGTATCAGTAACAATGTACTCGCAATCTAAACACTTCGACGGTCTTTTAAGTTCTATATCGTTCTTACTAGATAATCATCAGAACTAGACATTCTTATTACTACATACCATTTTGTGATTCGACTAAAGTTTTTCGTTTCTGAAAGTCTTCGTAAGCTTTCAACAATCTTTCCGACGATTCTTTTACAAGAGATTCATACTTTTCTTGGTTCAAAGCCGGCTGCTGCTCACACACCTTAAATTAATTAAAACTTTAGCAAACATAACAACATTAAATAAAAATCATAATATGATCAAAAATAAATAATACACCGAAATGTGCAACTCCTATATAAAAAATTAAGTCAGAGTAGGCCCTCCATTTAATTGGCATCCTACATAATAATGGAATAGTAGCCATTTTAATTCGTGCGAATTCAAATGATGAGGAAGCCATTATAATTGCATAACTTAATTTCATTATTATCTCACAAGTGTAATACTGTCCGGGCGGTAAAAACTCATGTGGCCCAGACAGTTATAGACAGGGGGGAGGGGGGTTATAACACTCCCCAAAACCTCGAGAATCGCCGACACAGCGACACCACACTAAAATTTGGGGATACCCACTCCGGACATCCCTCAAAAATTTGGGGGATTCCAGTACTAAAAACTCTGAAAATGAGGTATTTGAGGTATGTCCCAAAAATTTTTTTGGGACACCCCTTTCTAAATTTCGGGGGTCGGGTATAATACACCTTTCCCGAAAATCCGGGAGGCTGCCCACCTATGCTTGTGATGTGAGTATTATGAAATGAAACGCTGTTATAATGGCTTCCTTTCCATTTTAATTCGCACGAATTAAATTACGAATTACTATGCCATTTTTATAGAGAGTGCCATATAAATAGAGAGGCTCATTATAATGGCCTACTTTGACTTAATTTTTTATATAAAATTTTTCGGTATATTAAATATTTTTTGTATTATATAACAATAAAGTTGATCGAATTTAGTTGTGCTAGTCTTACTTGAGAAAAATAACGTTGTTTATACTTTATTTTTTAAATTCACTTCGGTTTTTTCTAAAAAAAAACAAAAATTTAATTATTAAGGTTAAAATTAAAATTTAAAAAAAAATTCAGCAAAGGTTTTAATAAAAAGATCGCTTACTTTTTTAAGTTTTTCACTAAAAGATTGACTTGATTCTTCAATCAATCGTTTTTTGGACTGGAATTTATCTTCGAGATGTTTTAATTCATCTTCTAATTTATCCTAAAGTAACAATTTTAGATTAAAATAAAAGACTTTTATCGCATTTTAGCAAACTGAGTTTGTCAAATGAACTTTGACAGATAACCAACACAATTAATAATGACTTTTAAATGTTTTGTACATAATACATAATTTTCCGATTTTTTTACCCTGACTCCCTGCTTGAATTTTAAATCTGACCTACGCTTCTTTTCTTTAAAAATTTTTTTGCCCTATTTTTAGCTTATTTTTATTAAAACGTAAATTTTTAACAAGAATAAGTATTTTTACACCCTTTTTAAACATAAATACCTTATTTTATATAATAACATGTCAGACCCGTGCACTGCCCCCGGGATTAAAACAGGGGGGGCAATTCCAAAATGGAGGGGGCACGGAGGGCAATATTTTTGAAACGGGAGGGGGGCAATAAAACGAGGGAGGCAAGCAGGAGAGAAAAACAAAGAGAAAGGAGAAAAACAAAAAAGGATAAGGGAAAAAAGGGACAAAAAAGCGAAAATAAGGTAAAAATAGGTCTAAAATGGCTAAAATACATTGAAATAGGCTAACTGAAAAAAAAATTCGCGATGATGGCGTCATCATAGGTCAAAAATGGCGTCATAATTTTAGGGACTTTTTCATTTTTTGGCGGAGGGGGGGGGGAGGAAATAAAACGGGGGGAGGGTAAATCCTCCAATAAAACGGGGGGGGGGGCATTTCCAGACCGTGCACAGGTCTGACATGTTATTCTTAAAAAACAACAACCGGTGTCCGGAAATTTGAACGCCAGCACAAGTACTTGATAGCCGAGCATTAGACCGCAAGTATTGAAACGCCGCACACTTGAACGCCGATTATTAGACCGCCAAACATTTGACCGTTACAGGATTGCATATAAATTTTATGCAAACTTCTGTTTACCACCACCTACAGAGAATTATATCAACACAGCACTACGACAGTGTAAACTTCTCAAAACTATTGTAAACACCCTGCAATAACGTCAATGTGTACGCATCATCTTAGCCGCAAAATTTTGCTCGTGACAAAAAAGAAGCATTTTTAACAACACATGGTTAATTCGGAATTTAGTTTTAGTTTTTACAGAACAAAATTTTAGTCTTTGCAGAACAAACTATTATAATTTTTTGTTAAATTTTTGGGTTTTGCTTAGGCTTAGAAAAAAAAACGGTTATTTTAAAAAAACAAACTATTAAATATAAATTTATTATGAAAGTTTAGTATGATTTTTTTAGGTTTCGCTTAGGTTAAGGAACAACAGGTTAAAATCATTAAAGAACTAATCATTCACTAAATTAAATTTTTTTCTTTGATTTTAGGTTTTGCTTAGGCTTAAGGAAAATTTAGATTTTTGACTCATCGTTTATTGCCAAAGCAACATTGTTTGCTTTATTAAATATTTTATTGAAAACCTTTTTGATATTCTGTTGAGTTTTATTTATTCTGAGGGTGGAGTTTATACTACCTTGGTAAGGAGTTTAAACGTCTTTTTTAAGCAACGCGTACTACGGCGGTCTAATGCTCGGCGGTCTAATCTTCGGCGTTCAAGTGCGTGGCGTTCTAATACTGGCGGTCAAATGCTCGGCGATCAATGCTGGCGTTCAAATTTCCTAGAATCCAACAACCAACAATGTAAAAGTATTTTGCTTTGAACATCGGAACCCCTTCGATTTCGGTGTTTCAAACTTATACACTCTGGGTCGACCACCCGTAAAACTCTCGGACCCACATCCCACAATTTAAAATGTAAATTAGCGAGAGCGAGTTTTTTTTATGAATATAATGGCTAGTGCCAAGGGTTTTAACAGAAACATAATATTATAATATATCAAAAAAAAATGTGCAACTACTGTAAAAAACGGCGCCAGGGGCCAGGGTATGCGATTATAATAAAATAATTTCAGAATCATAGTCTATACCAATATTGTAATATCATACCTTCCATTTTAATTTAAAATTTTCCAAAATTATTAAGTGTAAGATATAAGATAAATTGATCAAACTGTTTTGGCGTTTTGCATAATTGTTTTTCGAAGTTTAAATTTTTCATTATTAATTTTTGCTTCATACTCTAATACTAATGTCAATTATACAGCAATGTAATTGTTATTGTAATTTATTTTTGATATTTTTAAGAATAGTGATGATATTCATAAAAATACTACGCTGAAATAAACGATAGGCGGTAAAATGAAATTTTAAAATGCCTACCTGATGTTTGGCAAGAGAATTGGCCTGTTTTTGTAGAGTATCAATCCGGTGTTGAGGGACAATAGAACGGGTGTCCTGTACACTTACATCACTGAACAACTCCGCCACCAACCGATGATTTCGTTCGAAGCGCGTTTGAGCGCATTTACGAGTTGAAAATTGAGATTCTCCTTTAACAAAATGCGATGAACAAACTTTTTAGAAATAAAATGTGGATGAAACCTTCTAAGGTTATATCGAATAATCGTACTAATAGAAGGCATCTTAGAAAAACGGGAAAAAAGATATACGCCGGAATTTCAAAAAATATAAGTCAAGAACACAGCAATAAAGCTAAAATATTGTTTTCGCTGAGAAATAAAAATTCAACTTGCATTAAATATTGACCTGAGCACTAAAGCTACAGCCTTTACCCCTCATAATCAGTCAATCAAATGTAATATTCTAAAAAAATAAAAAAACAACAAAAAGGTGACAAACACCAGTTCAAGAAAAAATAAAATTTGTGCAAAAAATCTGAGTGTTGTTAATAATGCAAAAATGAAACTTCTATACATTGCTTTTTTTAAACTTCGACAATAAAAAAAATAATGAAGGAAACAAACTCCACATGCCTATTCTTCCCCCAGTAGTCAAGAACAGCGAAAAAAGCAGCTTTTGGCCACATAAACCAAAAGAAAAAAATATTTTACCGTCTAAAAAAGAAAAAAACAAACGCTGCCTAAAAATAATTTTTGCTAAATCTATGATTTACTGTAAAAGAAGTGTTTAAAATGTACGCTACAATCATAGGTGAGAAAGGGGGGTGGGGCAGGGTTGTGTCCACCCCCCCCCTAGCCTCGATATTTTGACACCTCCTCCCCAGATGAAAATCTAGGAGCCCCCTTCCCCCCAAATTTCCTAATTTTTTACCCCTGACTCCCCTCTAGATTGTTAAATCTGACCCCCCTCCCGCCTCGGGAAAATTTTAGGTAACTTTTTTATACTAAATTTTCTTCTAAAAACGTGAATTTTCATTACATATTCATGCTTTTACACCCTATTTATACATGAATATGGCTTTTTATTCAATAAAATGTAGTATTATCCTATAATAAGAACAATATATTATTAAAGTTATTATGGTTTAAAACTGTTTTGCTTTGGACACCGGACCCCACCTGACCCCCCTCTAGATTTCAAAATTTCGCACCCAGGGTCGACCCCCCTAAAAAGCTAGGGGGGGTCCGGACCCCCCTGGGACTCCCCTCCTAGAATTCAAAATTCGATTTACCCCGGGTAACCACCCCCCCTAGCTTCCCCGACCGTGCTCACCTATGGCTACAATATAACAAATAACTGTATTCCACGCAGAAGTGCATCCCGAAATAAGCATTATTTTTATGTTTATAAAAACAAAAGACATATTACAGTTTTGACTAGAATTTTGTGCAGTACGAAAAAATCTTCATACAAAATGCACACATACAAAGATATTTTAAAAAAGTACCATCGTCTTCATCCACGGGTTGTATAAAGACTCCGTGTTCCACTCGAACCTCCTGACCACCGGTTGCCCTACTGGGAGTTTTGTCCGGTCGGTTCTTACTGGCGACGTAGGACTGATAGGCCGCCGAGTTTTGATATGCCTTCATTTGTTTGTCGTAATCAACCTGTTATAATTATTTCGCAAATTATTTACATTTAATAATTCAAATAACATGTCAATACAAAATATACTATGTATTAAAACAAAATTCGCTTGAAAATACATAATTATTCTATTGACTAAATAATGTCGTCGGCATTTTTCAAGAAGAACCCATCTTATTGGTCACCGGAAAGACGGATATTTTGGATATAGGCAAACCTATTTTTTAAGAACCTATTAAATTAAATTAAAATAGTTTTTTTATAAATCATAAGAAAAACAGGTATACTCAAAAAATTATTATGATTAAACTCATAAACAACCTGAATCATAGACTGTAGACCTTAGTTTTTCTTGGAAGTAACCTAAGCAAAGCCTTAAATTTAAAAAAATTTAAATTTAGTTTAATTTTGAGGTTTTGCTTAGGTTGCTTAGGGAAAATAAAGTCTACAGTCTACGATAAAGGTTTTTGTGAGTCTTGTCACGATAATACTAGAAAAATAACGGTTTTTAACAATCCATCTTTCTGGTGACCAATAACATGGGTGTTGTTCTTGAAGAATGCCATAATGTCTAAGTCTCGATCCCCAGAGGCGAAGCCTAAATCTTTTTTCTTAAATTTTATTTTAACAATTTTTATATTTATTACAAAATAAAGCATTTAAACAATGTTGTTGTTGTAGTTTGAATTGCAGCCAACCGGGTTTCGTTTAAACTTGGTCTCGAACGTCTGGCACGTTACTCGCCTTGGTAACTCCTTCTTCCCCGTTGTTGCATTACCTGAAACTTATCTTCCCTATGCAAAGGGCAGGCGCTAAGACAAGCCAGGAGGGGCGAAAATTTTTTACCCCACGATTGAGACTTTTCGTCCACCATTAATAAACGATGTTGGCAACCGTTACCGCTGGAGTGTTCACTGCATGCAGTGTTCCTTATTCTGAGGTCTTTGTCTAAAGGATTTTTTAAGTCGCCTGATTGATCTTACTATTTATGTCGTACATGGGCAGCATAGGTGTTCCTGCAAGGCCAGTGGTATAAACTCCATACACACTATAGAGCTGTATTTGTCCACTGGTTTGCTAGATGGAAAACTGCCATGTGTGGCCGACGTACAACGACCTTTTTTTAGCCATGCCAAGCTGGAGTCATTTCTATGAGAAAAAAGATCCTGCGACCAGGTGGTACCCGTTGGCCCGTTGAGTGCTGCCCGAAGGTCAAGACCGTCCTGGTGGCTCAATGGCACACCCGTTCTTCAGCTACCTCTCCTACTTAACATAAACAATGTTCTTTTTTTTAATTCGAAATGGTCTTCCTGTTATTTCCAAGAAGGTCCGGAGCAGGGACGTAACCAGGGGGGCAAGGGGGAGGCAGGGCGGCCGCCCCCCTCGAAACGGTCAGACGGGGGAAAATAGGGGTAGTAGTTGGGCGGGAGAGAGCGGCCGCCCCCTCCTCCAAAATGGTCGCCATATAGTAAAATTTGGGGGTTTTCAGAGGCTAAAAATTTAATTTGGCGCCTCGCTAATCGCTCGGCGCCAAACTATAAAATAGTTTTGGTACCACAATTCACCCACAAAAACCAAAAAATCTTTCCACTTCACCTCGCTTAGCGATCAAATTCCATTATATGCATATTTCTCGCTATTGATCTTGCCCAAAATTTTATTGAAAAAAGTATAATAATGTTAACTACACATCAAGCAAAACAAACAATCATATTTGTTTGATTTGTGTATATGCCTTTCCCCCTCCTAAATGGTTGGTGATTTTTTCCATATAGGTACCCCGAAAAACATGGAGATGCTGCTCATCCGCTTTGGTGTACAGTGTGGGTGTAGCCAGGGGGTCTTAACGATCTCTTAATCTTTTTTTTGTGAAATCTAGGCTCTGGAAATGTCTGTTAATGTAATTTTTAACTTAAAAAACATTTCTTTATTGATAAAAACATTATAATAATAAGTTATTAGACCAAAAACAGTGTATTATACAGCTTTATCTACGTTTATCCCTGTTTTTTGAACCTTTTCAAAAATTCCCCTGAAGGAGGAGGGGGCTCCTCCCCTGAAATTTTGGGGAGAAGGGAAAGGGAACCGCCCCCCGCAATTTTTATGTACTGAAATCCGTCACTCTCACCTATAATGAAACCCTGGGCCTGGTCTGGCTGGAGGGTTTTTTAGTGTAGACTCCCGCCTTTGGTCTTAATCATAGATGAACAAGGGGGGGGGGGGGTAGGGTGGGGCCCACGTCCACCCCCCCCCCCCAGCCTCGAAATTTTGCCCCCCCCCCCTCCCCCCAGAAAAAAATCCAGGAGGCACCTCCCCCCAAATTTTCAAATTTTTTACCCCTGACCCCCCTCTAGATTTTGAAATTTGACCTCTAGATTTTGAAATTTGACCCCCCCTCCCCTCTCGAGAAAATTTTAAGTACTTTTTTAATACTAAATTTTATTGCAAAAACGTGAATTTTTAACACAAATTCATGTTTTTACACCCTTTTTATACCTATATATTGCTTTTTATTCAATAAAATGTAGTATTATCTTATAAAAAACCTATTATTAAATATTTAATGGTTTAAAAGTATTTTGTTTCGGAAATCGGACCCCACCTGACCCCCCTCTAGGTTTTGAAATCTTCCACCCCGGGTCGACCCTCCCTAGAAAGCTAGGGGGGTTCAACCCCCCTAGGACCCCCCTCCTAGATTTTGAAATTTCATTTACCCGGGGTAAACACCCCCCGCTTTTTGACCGTGTTCATCTATGGGCTTAACCATACAAGTTTATAATGACTTATGTACGGTTTATTTATATGCAGACCTGTGCACTGCCCCCTCCCCGGGTTTTATAGGGGGAACAAGACAATTCCAAAATAGAAGGCACGGGGGCAACTTTTTTGAAAGGAGGGGCAATAAAACGGGGGGCAAGCAGGGAAGAAAGGAAAAAAAAGAGAAAAAAAGGAGAAAAAAAGAAGGAAAAAAAAGGACAAAAAGGCAAAATTTAAGTAAAATAAAATCTAAATCTTCCAATAAAACGGGGGGGGGAAGGGGGTTGCCCCTAAATTCTCATGGTGGTTTAACTTTGTTACACTTCAAAGTAAAGAAGACAGAGCGGGTTAAACTCCTTAATTTGGAAAAAAATGTGTCAACAATTAAAATGACTTTCATTTTTATATTTTTAAAAAGTTAAGTTTTAAGGTTTAATTCAGAGTTTTTAGCAATAAGAAACATAACGAGGCATATAAAAAAATTACTTTTTGACCGACAATTAGCGTGTTTTTGGTTTCAATTATTTGTTTATCGAAATTGAAAAAGAAGACTACGAACTCAGACCTGAGCACTGCCCCCTGGGTTTTATTGGGGGGGGGGCAATTCGAAAACGTAAGGAAGCAAAGTGGGCAACTTTTTTAAAACAGGGGGGCAAGCAGGGGAAAAAAGAAGGAAAAAAAAGAAACAAAAAAGCGAATTTAACGTAAAAAAGGCCTAAAATGCATTGAAATAGGCTAAAAACTGCAAAAAATTCGCGAGGTCAAAAATGGCGCCATAATTTTTGGGTACGTTTTCATTTTTATGCGGGGGCATTTTCAGACCGTGCACAGGTCTCATGAACTACAGAAAAAAACTCGATTAGGTAGGTAAGAACAGTGGCGTGCCCAGGGGGGGGGGGGGCGCCGGCCAGCCCCTGAAGTCCGGCGAAGCCGGATTTTTGAATTTTGGGAGAAAAATTTTTTCTTTAATATTAATACAGAAACTTTCCTGATGCCTTTCAAAAGCATATTAAATTAATGGCCAAAAAACCAAATTTTCCCCGCTTCGAGGGTAGTTTAAATTGACAATTTCTCTTAGTTTTTCGACTTCAAATCGATTACGCCGTTCAATAGTTAAGGCATACATGTCAAACTACTATAAACGCTATTAACCTTTTATTAATGTTTTAAAAACATGTTTTAAATGTAAAGGGATAAAAAACCTTAAATTTTGCAATAAACATCTGGAATTAAAATTTCTTGTGTATTTTCGCGCTTTAAATTAAAAATTGTCTCCATGGGGGGATTCTGCCCTCCGGACCCCCTGATAAGGGGCTCAGCCCTTTGACCCCGCTGGGGGGGGGGGGGGGGGGAGGTGGGTCTCAAGGGACTGCCGCCCCCCAGACCCCCCTTCAGTGTTAATATTTACCCCCCCCCCTGACTGCTCCCTCTCTGAAATCAAATCCTGGGCACGCCACTGGGTAAGAATGGGTTTTTTGGATTTAAAAAAAAACCCACCTAGATGTGGGTTTAACATCCCACTATCCATGAATAATTAAAGTTATACCTTTTCTATTTCGTACTCATCCTGAAAAACTCTTTTCTCACTTTCTGGCAGTTCCCGCCATATTGCACCTATTTTCTTTCCTATATCCCACAATTGGCAGTCTGGATTTTCTGCGCGTACTTTGTGCCACATCTGTAAAAATTATTTTAAATATTTTGTTTTTAAATTTCAATGAATGACGATAGTTGTCATAAAACAACACAGTTATGAGCCAAAAATTTAAGGTCTGAAAAAAGATATTTTTGTGGAACCTAGAAGTACGAGATTTAATAAAGCAAGTTTTTTACCGACACATGGACGTTCAGAACCTAAATACTGACATTTTACAGCTTTTACACTCTCATTCGTTTCTTTTACTTTATTACCATGACAATTTTATTGCCGTGTTTGTTATTGTCATGTTTATTGCCTGTGATGTCTTTAGTTTTAGAATACACTAACTAAGATTTATATTAAATTTTTATAACACAATATTCAAAAAGTAAAAAAGGAAACATATAAAAAATGCCACGTTTCGCCAATAAAAAAAAAGGGGGGGGGGGTGGAGGAATGGATAGAGGCGGACTACCCCAAAAGTTTAAAAACCGTTGTAAAGCGGTTTAAAACAGCCATTATGAATCCTATATATCTCATAATATATGAGTTTTAACATGCATATGAATAGTATGGCAAAGGCATGTGTCTTAGCTATGTATTGAATGGTACAATCCATTGAAATTAAAAAAAATAACAAAATGATTAATGTACACTTCCCGCGAATCGGAAAAAAATTCAGTTTTTGGGTATTTTTGTGCTTTTGAAACGCATCAGGAATGTTTCTGAATTAATATTTAAAGAAAAAAACTTTTCTCCCAAAAACGTAAGGTTTACGAAAAAATCCGGCTTCGCCGGATTTCGGGGGGGGGGGGGGGGGGGGGGGGGGGGGGGGGGGGGGGGGGGGGAGGGGAGGGGGGGGGGGGGGGGGGCGGGAGGAGGGCGGCCACCCTCCCCCCTTTGGCTACGCCACTGACTTTCAAACCAAATAAAAGAGTTCAATCAAAAATCCACAACCAAATCTGCATCAATGCTGCCAAAAAATGGCACTTATATATGGACACTTTCAGCCACAAAACCAACTTCTCTAAACTCTGGAAAACTTTAAAATCACTGGATAAAAAACACTCACCAACCCCAAATTGTGTAATAACCTTCAATGGAAATTTAATCAACGCTCTCAATCATAGGTGTTTTTGGTCAGGTCCGCTAGGGGGGGTCTACCCCCGGGTGGAAGGCCAAAATTTTTTTTTTGGGGAGGGGGGGAGGAGGGTCCGGACCCCTCTGGATTTTTAGAGGGGGTTGACCCCGGGTGCGAGATTTTAAATATAGGGGGGTCAGGGCCCAGGGGGGGTCCAATTTTTTAACAAAATTTTTATAACTCAATAATTTAAGTGTTCTTAGGTCTAATATTGAATTTTATGTAATAAAACAGCTTATTTAGGCCTAAAAAGTATAATTAGACACTGTTTTTAACTAAAAACCGTATTTTTGACAGTAAATAAAAATAATATACTTCCAAATTGGTTGGGCGGGGGGCGGGGGGGCAGCCTCGCTAGAGAGGGGTTCAGGCCGGACAGCTCTCGAGCTTTGGGGGGTGGGAGGGGGGCCCTCCTGGATTTTTTCTAGGGGGGGGGTCCAAAATTTTGGCTCTAGGGGGGGGGTCTGCATCTCTTTGTCCCCCCAAAAACACCTATGCCCTCAATTATTAGTAAACAACTTCAGTAAACAATTTATTCCAAACAAACCTTTTAAAACACCTAAAGAAAATCGAAAAATAATCAGAAACTTTAAAAAACTCAATCAAGAACATAAAAATATCACAACCGCAGAAGTAGAAAATGCCATAAAATCATCAAACAATTCCAAAGCTTTGAGTCCACACAAACTAACTATTTTTCACCCCAAAAACATTGGGCCTCTTGGCATTATCTAACTGATCTGTTAAGCTTATCACTAAAAACGAATAGCATACCTACAATACGAAAACTGCAACTATAATAAATACCTCTTATCAAACCAGCAAAGGATCACCTCATCTCTACTTCTTACAGACCAATTTTACTTCTCTGCCCAGCTATAAAGATTTTTGAAAAAAATAATCCAGCCAATCCTTCTCCAACATCCTACAACACCATCCAGATTAGCACGGCTTCAAACCCAAACACTCAACAAGTACTGCTCTCCTTCAACTTACCAACGAAATAGCAACCGATTTCAACCAAAAAGCCTCCCCCAATCAAACAATTATAGCAGCCTTGGGCCTTACCAAGGCCTTTGACTGACACCATCAGAACAGAAATTTTAGTCAGCAAGATAGTAAACAGCACACTTCCAGTTCCAGCCTATCTAATCAGATGGCTAAGTGGTTATCTCAGAGGTAGAATCAACAAAACTTCTTTCAGAGACTAAATCTCCAAACCCAGGATACAAAGGCGTAGCCAGGTGGGACGTTATGGGGGGTTGGAACTACTTGATGAAGT